>CM060846.1:217043011-217185511 GCA_030762175.1 Metallyticus violacea | reverse complement strand
CATCGTTTTAAAACTAAGGCTCAAGTAGGTTGCAAAATGTGTAAAGTTACTTACATTGGATTAAATCTACAGTAACTTTACTCCATAAAAGCAATCATAGCTAAAACGAAGATAACCTTACCAATTAATGATCATTTGTTTCACAATTATCCATATTTTGCCCACCCTGGTTTCTGAAAGCGATCTTAGATGTGTATAAATGGTTGTAATTTTCATATTTAAGTTCGTATTTTTCTCATTTTAAATCTTGCATATTGACACCTACATTTTACTTGTAGTAATTATTATTTGTGTACATATATGAGTAGAAATATTGCTTTATTTATTTCCTCATTTTCAGTAACTCATCTACATCGAGTCAGTCCATCACGTAACTTCAACTCTAAATCAACGTCAAATGCAATTCTCTTTAGTATGTATAGAATAATGCATAGCTTCCCTCTCAATACGCGTAATTTATACTTACGCTGTTCTGTAATATTGTTGCGTTGTTTTTTCATGTTTAATATATTCACCATTGCGTTTACTTAATTATTGCCGTTTCAGTGAATGTTAATTTGTACTGTATTTACGCACCGATGCATTTCGCGGTTAATTTTTATTCCTTTACACACACACACACACACACACACACACACACACACACATATATATATATATATATATATATATATACATATATGTGTGTGTGTATATATGTATATATTTATCACTTCGGGTTTCAACACTTATATTGCTAACCATAGTTTGCCTACTGAATTCACTACTGTTGTTCCTTTCATTATGACAATACCCCTTCTATAAAAAATAAAAGATTTCATTGTAACTACCAATCAAAGCAGGCAGATAAATCTCTTAAGAAATTCGCGCTTTCTTTAATTTTACTTAATAACGGAATTTTATGTAAGTATTTTGAGAAAGTTAAAGTTTAATTATTGCATTTTATTGCAATAGTCACCTTAGCAAACGTCTATTTCATTTGCATAATCATTAACGTCGGTACTACTATCAAATTGAAGATTTTGACATAAGATGGAACGTCCAATAATTACAAAAATGTTCAATGTTTAAATAGTACATTTTTATCTATGCTGTTGCTATATTCGCATTTAATTCTCCTTATACTCTTGATTTAATGTTCATTTTCTATAATTCATAGCCCAACTTAAATTATCCTAAAAATATCATGGCAGTTACTATGCACGTTAAATATTATCTTTGATTATATTCCAAACCGTCAGAACGTTCAATATATTTTGCAGCTTCAAAAATGTCTTTAGCTCAATTTGTTAACTTTAAAGTAAATTCGCTAAGAAATCGTGAAGTACTATCCAATAATACGAGTAATTTGCAGTGCAAGAACGGTTCGAAATTCTTAGAGTTAGTTCAATCACTTTTCCAGAATTGGGGGGGGGTGTCGTAATCGCAAAAAACTAGGCACATATGGGCAAAATATAATACCACATATAGTTTGGAAATTTACAATATTAAAATGAATACTTTCATAGACTTAGCGCGCAACTATATGAAAACTAAATGATTATATCATGATTTTTATAAAAGATAGATTAACGTAGTTAAATATAGGGAGTAATGAAACGATGAAAAATCTTTATGGGCACATTCTTTGCATGTAAATGATTAAATATGAACACGGGTACAGAAACGCTTTAGTGTTTGTTACAGTTCTTTTTATAACTATCTCTACCTTGTATGATGCGACAAATGTTTATTGTTTTTGTATGGAATGGCACCATATCTTCTATCATGTAATAAAACCGCGCACTACAACAGTCAGATTAGAAATAGGTGCTCTGGATGGAATGTGAAATGGGAGTGTTGAGTGTGGTAGTGAATTGAAACTACCAGTACTTCTTAGGTTCACTGCCAATGTTTTTGTGTTGCAACGGTGTTGTACCATATATATTCTTATTTTGTGACCCAATTCATTGCTATACCAGAACCGCAGTTGCTACCCGACAGTTGAACAGGGCAGACATGTACGTTTTTCCATCCGAGTACTCCCGCAGCTAGCAGCAATTGTTTGCATTGGCTACGTTGGAAAGAGTTTGGGGAATCAAAAGAACGAAGCTAAGAAAGGTTCTCAAGTTAACCGAGAACATGAACAAATGATTTTTAACGTTATTTGGGTAGTGAAAGCCTTTGAGTAGTCAGAGCATCACATCCGAGAACTTGAGGCACTGTGTGAAACGTTGGAGACCAAACTGGACTATATAGAAAATCAGGCAGGAAGAAACAATTAATTTCTTATTTGGTGTCTGGAGAAACATAACGAGAACTGGCAAGAGTCCGAAGATAAAATGGTAACATTTGTCCAAGTTCTTAGGCCTCAACGACCGGTGTCATCAATAGATACATTAAATTTCGGGCTTGTGGTGAGCTGTGATATACTAGGCTTCTTCTTCCCGAACGTTTCGACGGTGTTCTGAAGGAAGTCTCGATGGCGGCGCAGAACACTTCGACCTAGCTACTGCTACTGAAGATGTCTACTATAGAGGTAAGCAAAACATTTAGGAAGAAGAAGCCCAGTACGGCTCATGAGCCCGAAAATTACTGTTTCTAGTAAGCCTAGTGTTAAATTAGGGATACAGCTACATAACTGAGACATAGACAGAGCAATCGGGTGGGCAGAACTGGTAATATCAGGGCTATAATCTGTAAGCTGCTTTAATATAAAATTAAAGAACAGCTTTCAAGAGACAGTTGATACTTTTGTGGCACGGTTTCGCCATTGGAGAGAGCTTCAGTGAGAAGATAGGGCATAAATGGTGCTTTCTCAGACGGCCCTACACCAGCAAGGAACATTAGAGCAGGTGGAAGGGAACATTACAGAAAAGCTGCCCACTTGACTGTTGGCTGTAGAATGTTGTTGATTTGATGAAAAAGCTTGCGAACGTCAGATTTATTCACTTTGTATATAGTGTAGACATTATGGGACTGGCAGAAAATTGACTGAAAGACGGTGAAAATATAGTTATTATTGACTTCAAATTGTTATTTGAAGGGAGTGGGACAAGGGGCCTGAGAGATAGACATACGGGCAGTATGGCATTATAATTTAAAGAAGAGTGTGAAGCTGCGTTCCGCAGATTTAACATTAAATTAAGTAGAGTTGATGATAAATATTGTCAATTAAGTGAAATTGAGCTATGCATATTAGTGTTCTACAGGCCGCCAGTGGCGTTCTGGTGTTCCAATCCCAGCTTGTTTTTATGGACTTGAGTGACACATTCACACAAATTTAAAATATGTATCCGCACTTGAGTTTAGTTGTAAAGGGAGGTTTTATTGTCAGAATTGGATGTGAAAACATAACTATGGAACGAGCGGAAATGACTGTAGCAGAGCGGTGCGACACAATAAAGACACAATACTAAACATGACGGTAAGGAATCACTCAACCTTTTCGGAGGCCTTTCAACTGGATATTATTAAGTAGTAAGTAAGTGTGTTTGTTTCAAAAATGGCATACGGATACATAAATGACATACATAACCAGCGCACGGGTCTAGTCAGACCAATCGTGCTCCTATTTACACATGGGAAGTGCTGAGTAAACAGAAAAAAACAAACACACAGAAATACTCAGAATTATATATGTATACACACACACATTACGAAATTACCCTTCCCTTCACCCCATCATGTAGACCCAAAATTAATGCCATTTTTAACAATTTCAAATGTATAATTACAGGCTACTAAACACATAAATATATCATTAAACACATACATACATTTAAACAGAAAAATTCCCCCTAAACAGAAGTATATTTAAAATATATATTAACATTTATATGCCACGTTATATCTAGCCAGAGATTTTCTCTTGCCCCTCATCTTCCTAATAAACTTGCATAGCCCTTGCCAATTATTTTTATCCAATGCCAAATTTACACATACCGCCCTATTACTTCTGGACCTCACAAATTGTTCGGAGAGAATCTGGACCGCCAGTACTCTGTAGCTTCACATTCTACAAGCATATGCACCCAATTCTCCTCCTTACTACACTTATTCTTTCGCCTGCTGCATCTGTCATTTTCTGCGCTTTCCATTTAGTGAGGCGCAGATAGGCCATTGCAGCTCTGTCGTATCCTATCATTTCCTTTCATATATGTTTCTCCATCCTATGCCCCTTATAATTCTAGTTGTAATGCCAGTGACACTTTGTTAAAACACTCAGCTTCCACTGCCTGCCCATCAACAATCAATTAATATCCTTCTAACTTTTCCCTAAATATTTCTTTTATTTATAACTCCCAATTCTCATCCTACATCCACCCCATTCCTATTTCTTCCAAACTCTTTTTTATAGTAAGTGCTCAGTTGCCAGTTTTTTTTTTTTTCCAATTCTTCCTGATAGTAAACAAATTTTAACTTTGTGTCGCCCCCTTATTAGATCTACTCAGCATTCAGTCGCCGTGATTTTAAAAAATATTGTATTAAAAATATTGCAGAGCTCTTTTCTCACCTCACAGTTAGCGCGCTCGTGTCAACCCTTAGAAATCTTTCAGAAAATTAGTCTGAATTTTTCGTAGATTTTCTGCTTGCTCCTACCCCCACATTTCCGGGCCATAACTTATTGTCGGTCTCAATTTTGCATTGTACACTTGTAAAGTGCTGACCGGCATTTTCGGTACTCTCGTAATTGAAGTGTACAGCTCCCCCAGCTGTCTACTCACTTTTCCTTTTGAGTAGTGCATATGCCTAACCATTTACTGTTCTTTGTTAAGTTAATACCTAAATATATTACGTCTTTAATATTTTGGATTCCCCCCCCCCCCGATAATACCAAGGCTCTTTCCTGCTGAAAACAGACCCATTTTTAAATAGCTGACTTAGTTTTCTCCACATTAACTGTGAGGTCCCAGGTAGAGCAATAAATCCCCAGACTGTGAATGCATCTCTGTAACCCCGTCACTGAATTTGAACATAATATCATATGATATGCATACATGAGTGCTGGAATTTTCTCATCTCCCACAATTGGTGCATCATAGTCAGCCTCAAAAAATTTACTGAAATATCATCTATGAATAAGTTAAATAGAGGGAAAAAACTACATCTTTGTTTAACTCCTCTGGTAGAGTCTATGCTCTGGTATACATAGTTCCCTATATAATTCTACTTATCATAAATTAGCATTAGAGCTTTCAGCATTTTACCTAACACCATTTTCTCCCAAACTTTCTGCTAAAAATCTTTATGTACCACGGAACCAAATGCTTTTTGAAAGTCGATGAAAAGACTATATTTTCTCGCTCCTACACCCCAAATATTTATTCATAATAGTTTTTAAAGTAAAGTGTTGTCGCAAATTGCAGACCCTTGTCCAAGTCTGGACTGATAATTTTGAAATTTTGTCATTCTCCGGCACCCAACTTTATAGTCTTCCTTGCATGATTTTACATTTTTCCCAAGATCCCCCAATAAACTTACACCCGTATAATTATCTGGATTATTGTCACCCCCTTTCCCTTGTAGATTGGATAAATTTTTCCTGTACCCCATTGGCAGGTGTAGATACTCTCGGTAAAAATAGATTAGAGGTCTAATCATCCCTCAATTTTCAAAAGCCTTAATAACTGTGCCATCAAGTTATCCATTCCCTGTGCCTCATTATCCTTCATTACATGTATAACTTATATTAGTTCCTCCTTTCTAAAAATTGAATCTAATAATGGAATCAATGGTTCCCCTAGTAACTATTCTTCATTTATCTCTAATCCCGCCCAGTTTTCCCTTTCCCCATATAAATATGAAAAGTGTCTAACCCAAGATTCCGCGGAAATATTACGTATTTGTGAACCCTAATTCTCTATTTCCTTTGTTGTTCGCCACATTTTAACAATATTACCCTCTTATGTTGAAATACTATTATTGCAACTTCTCTTTCGCCTCCTTCAATGCTTTTTTATATTTGTTTTTCTCATTTCTATGTATCACTTTCGATTAAATTCCCCACCCTTCTAAAAAATTATTACATCTTTTTGCGCTTTTCTCTTTCCCGCTTACACAATTCGGTATCCCATCTTTTATTATTTTTAATTTAACTTTTGACCTCCATATCCTTCCCCGCTAATTACATTTGTGGAGTGATTGTTGTCTAGCTCTACTATTGGAGAATTGTGTGACTATACAATCAGCAATTTTGTAATATATTATTTCCTCAAGTAAATCCTGGGATATTAGAGCATAGTCAATAACCCTCCCCCCATTGTCGTTTATGAAAATAAGTTGTCCGTTTGTATCTTTCCTATATTTCCCATTTAATGTTTCTAATTAAAAAGCCTGATATCATAATAGCAGTTTCTTCCATCAGAATTTAATATCTCATCTTTACTTGATTTAAAAGCTCCTCTACACTTTCCTTGCATTAAATCCCCATGACTATGCTGTAATGATATCCCCCAGGTCTTCAAAGAAAGCAGGCAAAGCATATCTCGATGTTGGTAGTTGGCGATACAAACTAATAATGCAGATATATACCCCTCTTACGAAGATATAAATGCATACTACCCCTGGCATATTAACAAGAAATGTAGGTCCGATATGGCGGGAGAATTAATGTTTATAAATTACAGAGGTGAAAGCATTAATTATTACATATTTTGCTCACAGGAGATATTAGCTTTTTTATGGAATTTCAATATTGTAAACAGGGTGCATTCGCACCATTCAGCCATCACGTTCACGTTAACTGAGAATCTAACCTCAGTAAATGGTGTAAGAGGAATTAACGACAAGTCTCATCACCGTTGTAGTGACATTGAATGATCCCAGAGAGAATGGAGGTAGTTGTGGGAAAATTGACAGGAAATATGCAATTAGTAGGAAGACGTATTAAAATCCGGAATAATTCAAGTAAATATCATATAAAAGTAGAAAGGCACAACTTAAATGTAAACAAGTGAATTAGATATTTAAAACAATTGCAAAATTATGTAAAAAAACTAAATATTTTATCAAAATGGCAATACGGTTTTCAAAAGCATAAGTATACAACAAAGCCATACAACAGTAAATAATATTATAATAAAAGCTCTAAATTACAGAGAATCTTTTATTGATATTTTTATAGATCAATCAAAAGCATTTGAATGTATGAATATAAAAGCATTGGTTAACAAGCTAGAAAAAGGTGGGATTCGCGGCCTGGCTCAAATTTGGATACTGAAATATTTAGAAAACAGAACACAATGTGTAGAAATAAATTACCTGAATGCAAATGGTGGGCTAGAAAAATGAAATCAGACTTCAAAACTGTACACCAAGGAGTGCCGCAAGGCGCAAAATTAAAACCCTTCCTGTTCCTAATATACATAAATGAAATACTTGAACTAATAGAATCAAAGAGAGGCATGGTAATTGGGTTCCTTGATGACACGACAGTCATAATTAGGGGACAGACAGCTAAAGATGTAGAAAATAGGGCAAGCTCAATTTTAAAAATCAAAAAGAAACGCTACTCCAACCTAGATATGGTAATAAATGCAAAAAAGCAAGCATGCATAAATTTTCAATTACCAGTTCGCAATTCGAGCATACAATTAGCAATATAAAGGGAAAATATAGGGGAAATAAATAGTACAAATTGTCTCGGAATTATCATTGACAAAAACTTAAACTGGAAAACCCATGTGGCCCACATTACCAAAAAAATAAATAAAGGTATATATGTAATGAGACAAATCAGTAAGACAATGGACAGTAAAACTAAAACACAGGTTTATTATGCACTTATATCCTGGCACATTGGCTATGGCATTACAGTATGGAGGAATATTACATAAGGAGAAATGAAGAAAGGGTTGAAATTGCAGAAAACGGTAATCAGAATAATAGCCAAAATAAATAATAAACAGACATATAGAAGTTTGTTTAAGAATTTAAAAAAAGGTAACTGCTCCATGCATATTTACACATGAAAGTATAAAAACTACTGTACATAAAATACACCAAAAACTATAATATACATTCTTCTGATTTGAGAAATAATGACGGTTACTTCAGAACAACACTAAGGGGAAATTTGACTAACCAATCAGTACAAATTGTAGGACATGAATTACTCAATAAACTGCCAAATGAATTAAAGAACATAAACCAAACAACAGAATTAATGAAAACCATAAAAATACTTAATACAAAATGCATTTTATATTATAGAGAAATTTAAACATGGAACAGCTACTTAAAACTTTTGTGTGGAATTTAAATAGGCTATAATGACATGTCCTTTAAATGTACTTAAAAAATGAAAATAAATTGAAATTGAAATATCCGAGGCAGCGCATTAGGCTTACAGAAAGGAGGGGGTTGAGGAAAAGCCCCTTTCTTACGTCTAACTTAAGAAAATCGTATGAACACATTTTGGAAAGTGTGAAATCAAAATAGCAATCTATGGGATGAATACGATTAACATGTGGAATTTGGGCAGAAAAAATTAAAGTACGCAATATAGGGCAAATAAACATTGAACCAGGAAGGTGGCTGTTGTATTTTAATAGCGTACTTATATATGGTGAAAACGGAGTCAACAGTGGGCGGGACCGTGACTGTTTCTTGAGATATGCATTTAGAGCAACGACATTGTATTATTATTGAAAGCTTTAAAAATGGGAAATCATCGACATTCAAGGAATTTAAGCTGAATTCAAAAACGTCTAATATTACCGAACGTAACAGACGTTCTGCGAATCGCATTTAACAAATTATTTGATTGAGAATCATATCCGGAAGTGTGGCCAATGGCGATGATACATCCCATTATCAAAGCCAATGGTAACCCATGCGCACCAGAGAAATACAGTAAAATATCAATATTTTCTGTGTTAGGTAAAGTATACTGTAAGATTCTCTATGAACGACTAAGGGGATGGGTTAACGAATACGCTTATATATCTACATATCAAGCAGATTTCAGGAAAGTATTTCCTACGGTGGAAAATATATTTGTTTTAAATATGCTAATAGAAATATATAAAAGTGTCTCAGAAATGTGTCTCCAACAAAAGGATAAAACCTCCGATGCAAATATACAGCAATGTGGTATTCAGTTTTAACATAGACCAAAAGAGTATATCGGAATGTACATCAGCTAATAGAGGAGTTCTTCAGCAATGTATTCTATCTCCGTTATTGTTTAATTTATTTGGAGATATATCTCAGATACCCTGTAAGAGGAGGAAATGACTGCCCTGAAGTGGACGGTACATACATTCTTTACTTTTGTATGCTGATGACATTTCATCTCTAACAAGAGGTGGCTTGAAGAAATACATTCACATTCTAGAAAGTTATTACATAAAATGTAATATGGTAGTATAAATTAATGAAATCAAACAATGACTTTTAAAAATGGCTACGTGTATGGCAGGGATGAAAAACGATACTACAGTGGAGGAGAAATACAAAATATTAAAATTAATATTTGGGATTAATATTTAATATGAGTGGAAAATGGAATAAACCCTTATATGTTATCAATCATAAAGCATGAAGTTAAACAAATGAGTTACTATGCGTTTGACTCCCGTTCCAGATACACCATTTCATACACTAGAGAGAACGCATACTTCCATGGCTTCAGTATATTCTGCTTTAAGGAAATTAGTAGTAGTAACGGACGTTTTATTGTACGATTTTAGGATACACTCAAATAAATACATCAGTCGCATGGGCCTTACGGCCGTACATACTAATGTCGTCCTTATAGCAATCAAAAGGGTCATACTCATACATATATAAACATACATCCATACATATACATATATAAACATGCATCCATATATATATATACATACACACATACCTACATACACACCAATCTACGTGCATATATACAAATATACAGATATTTCGATACATTTAATTTTCTATTAATAAGTTAAATACAAATACATACTAATGAATGAAACCCTTGAGCCCCCTTCCCTTTACTCACACCCCCTCTCCATCCCCCCTCTTCATTATGGCCATTAACCTCCGTTGTCGGGTCTTCTGTAGAAATATTCGCAAGTTGTGTATCTCGCATGCACCAACACTTCCCTGGATATGTTCGAATTTCTATTGGAATTCAGAAGTTGCGGTGATAAATGCTTATTTCTTGAAATCTCCGTTTCCCTGCATTTTGCCAAAATATGCCTCCAGGTATCGCTTTCTCCACACAATGGGTAAATTCTTTCCCCGAAAGCATTAACTGTTTGTTTCCTTTCCAAGCCCCTAATCTGAACCATGCGAGACCAGTTCTTTCTTCCCTGCCACAGATATCTAGATAATCCCCCTCCCCCACACCGGATGTATTTGAGCCTGCAGGTTCAGTGGTACTTTTTCTGCGCATTGAGACAAAATATTTTGTCTATCTGTATCTCACAAATGTCTGTTAGCTATTTTGCAACTATTTTGTGTAATGTTCTCTCCCCTTAACCAGATATACCCCAATCCAATTTTGCCTCAAACTTTCCTTATTTTTGATGCCCTTCCCGTATCCCACCCTTCCCTTATTTGCTCCCTTAGACAGACTGCCCGAAGAAGAGCTAGATTCCCCCGTATTATTCTTAACCAGTAATTAATTGTTCTTATTTTTAAATTCACACTTTCGTTAGATATACCAAACTCTTTAAGAACTCACAATTTCCTGTACTCCTCCCTACTTGTAGCAACCGTTTAAGGAACTGTGGCTGTACCTGATTAAGTTCCTCGGTGTTCATCCCCGCCAAATTTCGGCCCCGTACGCCATAGTTGATCTTACAACCGCCCTGTACACCATCTCCATTGTTCTCAGTGGAGTTTCTGGTATTTTCACTAGGATCTTTATTGCTTCGTGGATGGGGTAGAGCTGAACATGTAAACAAACTGTAAGTAAATGTTTAGAAAAGGGTTGTATATAACACCAACGTTTGGGCTGCAGAGATGTAAAGAGGACTCGGAGGAATTGCCTAGGGTTTAATTTGGCAAGCAGGTAATGCAAATATTACAAATGTATGGAAGAAGGTTATAACAAGTCTAGAAGTTATCAGCAGGCAGGAAATTGTGGCAGAATGTAACATGAAAGTCTCCTTGAGCCTGTCTATTGAAATCAAATTAACATTTATTAAAGAGGCATATAAGCTTGTTCAAGAAAGAAAGGAGAGATCAGGAATGGCTTCGTTTAGACAGGGAAGTTGGTAGGCTAAAATCACGGATAGTTCTTGTAGGAGAATCTACTCATTTTGTTGAGTGGATGAGGAATGGGCACATATTCTGACCGAATGTACCCAATGGGTACACCAGAGATGCTGTTTCCAGAAAACAATTTAAGGCATTTAGAGGTGCATTGGCATGCTAAGGCCTGTTTGTGGACCAAACTATTTGATTGAATACGGGCATTTACCTATCCAAAGTGCGCGAAGCTAGAAGCAATTTATTTTTGGTTATAAAGAATTAAATTGTATAATTGTAAATAATATGTAATATATTTACATTCATGTATTTGTAAATTCCTTTCTTCTGATTTTATATATTTTAATTTATATGTTATTAATAATAGTTTAATATTTTAGTTACTATTTGTTCATCTTTTCAATTGTGTATTATAATTAAGCATGTGCGTCTACGACCCATACATAAAATTCTTTTGTAAAGTGTATACAGCATTTTATTACAATAAAGATGTGCCTACTACTACTATTAGCACCAAGCACATGCGTTCGTAGTGTCAACTATTGTGTGTTCCTTACGGATTTGTTTTCCGGTACATTACAATGGAAGGATATTCAAATGTGAAATATTGTTTTGTTTTATTTACGGATGCTCTTTAACATCTCAGGTCATCAGTGTCCGATTCAATTCAAAACATGAAACAGCCGAAAATTTTCTCAAAGGCTCATGGCTTATTTTCCTTCCACACCACCAGGACCGACAAATAAATACGAAATAGGTAAGTACTAATTTGATGTATTGGAAAACAGACGATAATAGCATTACGTGCTCATAATTTATTCTTGCTGTAAACCAGATTGCCGAATATTACCCAGTTGTGCTGTTATCGTCCTAGATCTCCTCCAGTTATGAGTGACTAGCTTGAAAGTTTCCTGCTCCCTGCTAATCACATTTTTGAAACGATCTCCTTTGCAGGCGCATGGAAATTTCTTTTCGTATAAACGCTGAAATACAATATGTAGTAAACAGAATTTATAGCTACTCATATTGGTCATAAAATATTTTAGTGCATGAAAATAAAACCACAAACTCCTAAATAATCTCAAAAAGAAGTTTATCGAACTTACAAGACTTGCTGTTCATTAACTTTCCTTTCAGTAAGTATTCATGAAAAAAATGAAATGTTAAATAGTTAATACTTAACAAGTACCTTCTCTCGGAATAATTCGAATTTACTAGAGGTGAAAGAATTATAATTTTTATCACCGAAACAATTTCATACCAATTTCAAAAATATTAGTTTTAATAAACAAAACAATTAAATCTGAATTGTACAGTTGTTCGTTATTACTTCATCTCATATCTAGGAAGATCTGATGAATTGAAAAAAATGTAAGACAATTTTGAATTCAAGGCTTCAGAAAATTATATTCATATTCATGCGTGTTCAAAAATAAGATACCCAAACACTTTTCCCTAAAAAATAGTATCATTCAAAACATGAAACTTAATTCTCGGCACGGAGTAAATTTCATAATTGATTTCAGAGGTAAGAATTTAATTGTAACAGCGTCAATATTATCTGAATATAAACGATACAAGTGTATCCCTATTGAACATTGAAGGTCCAAAAACAAGAGTAATTATTTATTTTATATTATCGAATATACTGCATATAAATTCAAGGAAATCATCACTAATTATTTCTCTGTAAATTTAAATATGTTAGTACAATGTTGCTTTATAGGTGAATAGCTAAATTGAAACTTTTATCATCTATTTTTTACAGATATCTCATTTTGCAAAAATGAGAAATTGGGGTTGTACCGGTTGCTCCTTTTGGAAAGTAGTTAGTCACTAGTGGGTTGTGGGTTCAACTCTTCCCTAGGGAATAAGTGGATTTTATTGCGTATATCTATAGGTTATGTGATACTCGGTGATGCACAGCTTTGGAAAGTAATTGGTCACCCATGGGTTGTGAATTCTACTGTCGCCTAGAGCATGAGTGCATTTTACATGTATATCTATAGATTTTTTGATAATTGGTGTTTCCTAAAAGGTGGTGGCCATGCAGAATTCTGCCAATATCGCCGCGAAGTGGGACCTTATGTTCGTATCTAATGACCATGCCAGATTAAAAAAGACCTTAGTCTTTAATTCAGTAGTTGATAAAATTGAGCTGCAAGCTTCATTGATTAAAATCTACGTAATAGCAGATGTTTTGTGATAGACTTGTTACAAAATAGCAACCAATGCTGAAATAAATTCACAGATGATTAACCATAAGAGCATATTTAAAAAATTAAAAACAGTATATTATACACCATGATGCACAAGCGCTAAAGAGGCGCAAGGGGGGATCTTCACCGTCCCATGGGATTATTTTCCGTTTGAACTGTGGCTGGGGAAATGAGAAGAGCAATGAACCGTGTAAACTTTGTATTGTATCAAAACTATTAAACTTCTAAAAGGAAAATAATGCAATATTAATAAATCATCTAAACAAAGGGTATGTCATTTAAAATCATATCAAGACTTATTAATATGCTAATTTCATATACTGCGATTCTATTAAAATCTTTTTAGAGATAACTAAAAAGGACGAGAAGGAGAATTTTGAATACTGTGAATACATTAAGTTGAATAAATTGAGTAATAATTTCATTTTGAATAAAATATGCATCTAAAGAAATGTTTCAACTGTAAGTTGTAAATTATTTCCTTAAAAGTAATTAAAAAGCGCATGCACTGCGTAGAGAGGATTCGTTGCTATATGTATTTTCCTCAGAGAGACAACACACATCACGACTCAAGGTATAAGAGGAGAAACACAACTGCTTTCACTCTCCACGTGTCACTGTTTCAAACCTACTGGCTAGTGTGTTCCGATCGGACGCCGAAAACCTAACTCCCGCCTCTTTAATATTCCATAATTCGATCATATGGCCAAAACAATATATATATATATATACATATATTATTCCTGTTTTAACATATACATATTTCAGTATGCTATTTGATAATGTATAAGTTGTCCAATTTTTTTCCTATCAGTGGTTAATTTCCTATTTAGCATTATCCAAAGCCGTAAACATTAATATATCGAAATAATTACTGCGTTTGAATAAATTAAATTGTATTAAATGTATATGATACTGAACATTAACAGCTGCCTTTATACTTGGCCATATACACTATATTTCAAACCAGCAGTAGCAAAAACTAAAAACATGCAGCCCGTTACTTTAGTGGAAACTATGACAAATAAATTAGTTGTCTGAAGTATTGAGAAATTTGAATCAGTTTTTTATCTTGTGAATGTATTTTGCTATATCTCAATGTTTTGTTTAGTTATTTGTGCAGTAAAATTGTAAACCATATTAAAATCACTTTATAATTGTTTTAATAAATAATGAACAATATAAAGAAAACACCGTATGAGTGTAATTGTCCTAAAACGTTGACATGCTTCCATAATTGAGGGTCTATGCCAAGTAGCTGATTAGACGACAAGGGGGTGGGACCGAGGTCGCTATAGCATTGACTCGTGAACGGTTTGATTGCAGCCAGTACCTACAGACTAAGGTATTATATACGTATTTCCCAGTGCTCAGCAATAGAAAAAGCGGGCAGTTGACCTGAACTAAAGCTTAATATTTATCCCAATTTATTATTTCGTCTTATGAATTTTCAGCATCCACCATGCAATATTATTGAAAATGCGTTGAATCCTAGTTGATAGGAAAGGGTATAAAGAAATTCTAAATACGACGCAATATTACGAGGCATTTCAGATTGCGTATCTAGACATGCATGTCCGATAACATCAATGGAGTTTTTAAGAACTAGGCTCTTTTCATTACATTTCTTAAGTTAAGGAAAACTGCACGCCTGATCTTGGTGTTTTGGAAGATTTAAGAGTAAACCCAACGAAGACGAAGAGAGACTGTGCTGGGATTAATAATCAATTAGGAAGAGACCGACAACAGAAAAGGGAGTTAAATAAGACAAATTCGTGGCCATTTAAAGGAAACTCTGCACAAAAGAGCCTGCTTACAAGAGAGCCTTACCATACATATTGTGAATTGTTATTTAGGTCTCAATACGTTCTTGCTGGATAAAGCTGTGATAAAACGTTTGCTCTCTACGACACCCTCTCCTCCGATAAGAATGTTTAGAAGTCCTCATACGTATTCTCTGGTCGATCTCTGCGTACTCCCAGGATCCGAGATACTTTTGACGACTTCTGACTTTACTGTATACTCCAAATTCCGTAGGACATTTGAGTCCCTCACTTCTGGAAGTGGTTCGGGTGCGTTAGCGTCCGTGTGAGGGTTGCAACGATTTTATTGCTCAATATTGTCACAGAAACGGAAACCAAAATGAACAAAGGTAACAAACTCTTCATCCTTAAATTTGAATACAGCGAGAATCTAAGTGTTTCAGTCTGAGGTAATCAGTTAGCAAACCTAGCTCAGGGAAGAAAATATTATGGGCTTAAAGCACACTCAAGCTGTACGCTTCTGTGTTTTTTTTTTTTTTTTTTGATTGATTTATTTAAGGACGCTCTTTAACAGCTCAGGTCATCAGCGTCCCATTCAACTCAGGGCGTGAAACGGCCGACAAATTTTGCTCAGAGGCCTCTCTTTCAGACTTGAGGTTCTTTTTCGTGCCGCAAATGTACGACACGGGACCCACGGCTTTACTTCCCTTCCGAAGGAAGCCATACTTAGGATTTTTACGCCCGAAAAAATCCATCGGTCCTGGCCGGCTTCGAACCCGCGTTTTGGGTATAGGAGGCAAGTATGGTAACCACTACACCACCAGGACCGACACGCTTCTGTGTCCCTAGCACAAATGCTTTGGTCACGAACCTTCAGAACAGGGTAGATTAATGAAATGGCAACCCTTCCAGTGCTACTGCAAGCTTAATCTGATAACTTCGCGCGTGTAAGTTTAATATTAATTATAACCATGTACGGTTATGTAACAATCAAAACGCATCGCACTTTATATACTTAATAGCGAACCATCCATTTTCTGTGTATTTACTATAGAGCATGTTCTTTAGAAATAAGTATAATCATAAAGAGAACTGAAATTTTTGTAGTTGATCTATAGTCATGTAGATAACACTAGTATTTCTTTTCCTACATGACTGTAGGATTAAAACACATATTACCCCTTGGCATTATTATTACCCCGAGCAGACACTGTAAATTGATTTTACTTTCCTTCACCAACAAATCTATAATTCTTCTACATATTAATAGATAAAGCAATGCCTGTTGATGTTGTCATTTAATTTAAATTCAGTTTCAATTTCATTTAGAATATACTTTAAACACCTCTTTCTTAGTCTCCTTTAACATGTTTAAAATGTGTATATAAATTCAACATCACATTCTAATATAGCATGTACTAAACGAATATGCATATTACGTTTATGGTAGACTTGGGTTTACCTGCTATAAGTTAGTTGAGCTGAAGTTGAAATATCTTGTTCATGTTCAGGCTACCAATACACTTTTATGGACTTTAAACATAAATCAAACATTTAGCTGAGTTTGTTTCCTCACTGGATGATGGCTTACCAGACCTGTGGCAAAATTTCAGTAAAAAACCATCTTGATCCAAAAGTTGGCGCAACTTTAAATTGTCCAAATCAATGGTCAAATGAGCTCTAGGCTTACCAGACCTGTGGCAAAATTTCAGTAAAAAACCATCTTGATCCAAAAGTTGGCGCAACTTTAAATTGTCCAAATCAATGGTCAAATGAGCTCTAAACTAAAGTTAACACGTGTTTTTTGTTAAAAGTTATGAGTGCAGGAAAGTAAGTATTTTAGAAAATGCATTTTATCAATATCGAAATAAAGTACTGATATTATAAATATAATAATGTCGCATTAATATCATAATTTAAAAATTAAAATTTTAATTTCCGAATTTACATTCTAACGTCGGAATGCTTGGAAAAATTCAATTTAAAAAGACAATAAATTTAAAGAGATATATGAGTATTCGGAGAGAAATTTTATTTAAATTTTAACATATTATTTATTAGGAATACATCTTTATTGATGCTGTTTCATTGAAATGTACTAACATAATTTTATCAAGTTGTTTTGCAACGGTTTAAGAAACATAACTATCGTATTAAAATGCATATTAAATAAGCTTTTATGAAAATGCGAAACCAAATAATTTCTAAGTTACACAAAAATCAAAATCTCCTTTCTTATCGCTACTGAATATGTTGCTATTTCGCAAAATAACAGATTATTTTGCTCCCTACCTGCAGTTATTATGCTTCAATACCTCTCAACCTAGACAGGACTTTCAGACGTGTTAAGGTAACCTCTGTGTTTTCAGTCCTCTTTGCTATCTATGAATACGTTTGTAGTTTTGGAACCTTGGAGTTAATGCGTGCAGCACCATCTCGCAGCATTCCAGACTATTTGTTACCATTCAGATACGTTCAGATATAGTTAGTCGAATCCTACAACTGTTGTGGCAAAAGGGAGGTAATGAAATAGTAGATTAGACAGGTAAAAATCAGAGATTATCACTGTCTTGGCATTTTCATAGTAAAGAGTTTCATGTTAAAATTTTAATGAACGTATTGAGTGTGTGGGTGTATGTGTGCGTGTTTTTTTTTTTTTTTTTCCCTTGCTTTCCACGTTTCTAATATGATGCGGTTATACCTATGACCCCAATAATATATATTATAAGGAACATTAACAACATTCCTAATATAAATGTATGCTTTATTTCTTCGAAATAAGTAATTGACTTAACAAAAAAGTTATCTATAAAGAATAGACAGTATAGAATTTATTAATTTTAAAGTATCGCTTATAGAGGCACTACTATGACAACATCACAAATTGAATTCAAACGTTTGATGCACATTTTGAAAGCTAATAATTGTCTAAAGCATTCTAGATCAATAACAACGATGATGATAAAGTACTTGCGCGTACCACTGCCGATACTACAAAAATGACATTCTTGTGTCCGCACGCAATATGGAGACGTTCGCATTTCTGGGTTGGACACGATACAACATCCCAGATATTATGCCACTATATGAGTCTTCTGTACTTGTTTCTCCTCTTCAAGGAGTTCGGAAGCAGACGTGAACCCAATGATGTGGCAGCATCCCATACCATACGGTGACACCCCTTGCAGCTGAACCGGTCGGATCAGGTGAGGATTTTCACCAGCAAAGTACGTATTGTGTCTGTTGAGAGTGCCATCATTGGAGAAGATACACTCGTCGCAGTATAGAACAAGCCGAAACACGCTGGGATCTTCAACTGGAATGTGGGACATCTCGATGCAGTAGCAACGCTGTTTCGAAATAATATCAATGAAGTTCACACACGAGCACCGTCCGATATGACTGCCATTGATTCTCTTTCTGGGATGAGGTACACGGCGCCCCGAGTGGTAGTCCAGTCCGCAGGGATGCTCTTACTCTCAGATACGGATTGTCACATAATCGTAACAGAAATTCGTTTTCGTTTATTTCCAGCATTGGACATGCTCTTTGACGACATTCTGAACTTACGCTCCTGCTTATTTCCAACCTGAGAACGGATACTTCAGTGCTAGGTAGCCGCAGTGGTGCCTCAATAGCAAAAACAGGCATTAAACATCATTCAAAAAAGTGCTGGGTAGACCACAACCAGGAAACCGTTTTCTGCAGCTTTTTCTCGCCTCATGAACATACCCCCAGCCTTCGCAGTAAGCTGGAAATTATTCTGCCTGAGGAAATATCTGCTAATCAACTCTTCTGCTGCTAACCATACTTTTACACCCAGAAGTCTAAGAGAGTTGAACTATATATGAATAAGAACGGCAAAATTCGAGCTTTTGCACTTGCTATGGTATGGTACATTCTGATTCTTAGTATGTACCAATCTATCGAGGGTGTGAAAAATGTATACACACTTTCACAATAGATATCTATGTAATATATTTCAAAGTTGGACCGAAAAACAACAATATGATGTTCTGTAAATAGATGTGACTCACATTACGTTATGCTAGCGTAACCTCGCAGCAACAAGCCCCTCGTCCTGATTTTGAAACGTTTTGAGCAATCATCGCAGAAATTACAAAGCAATGTGCACGTGAAATGATATTAGCAAAAACAGCGTACGTGGTCTTATTGAAACAGTAAAGTTGAAAGTTTTCACCCCATGACTTTTGCATGCATTAAATGAAGATGACCCTAAAACGGCATGTGATGCAATTTCTGAGGACACTTTCGCAAATGTTGCTCAATCAAAAGTTCAACATACTCAGAAGCGTATCAACGCCTATGGTGGGCACTTTGAGTAACAGTTATAACTGTTGTAATCGAAAAAGTCTAAGATGATTAGTTTAGTGCTCATCATTTTCTGTTTGTGTGAATTCAGTTTGTTATGTTGATAGAGTGTTTTCATTGATTGAAGTGTGTATACATTGTTGGCACCCTCTGTATTATGCGTTTCTTGTTAAATATTAGTTAAATTCTTCTGAAATAATTTGATAACAATTTAAAAATTAAAAAAATTAAAAGAGGAACCAGGGAAAGAATCTTAGCAGACAGTCGAACACGGTATACACAAATTCATCACTCCAAGTATGGGCCATTAAGTATTTCGAGAGCTCTGCCAAATATAAATGACTATTCTGTAATTCAAATACACCTTATGAATCAATACATTAGACCCTTCACCCGTTTAAACATATTTGCTTAATCAATAATTATTTGATTTAAATAATTATTACACTGATATGTTAATGTACCCATTACTGTCGTTTTATAAACATTATAAGCACTCCTAGTTAGGAAATTTCAACATAATTTTTGTCCTCTATTCGCGTTATGCGTTATGTTTAAAACAATTTTGCACACATCTGTATGCGCTCGCACCAAATACCAGCATTCCTTTCTCTCGCCTAACTACCCATGTTGTGACCTGCTGTACGTGCCGTTTCTTTTTATTGGCTTAACTAATGTAGAATATTCTGGAATTACCATGATGTTTTCAGCCTGTTACACGTGTGGTTCTTGTTTTAGAGCAAGTGGCGCTTTCATTGGGGTTATATCGTGTGTTGACACGCTCAGGTATCAACGCGAGGGTGCCGCCTAAGAAATAATTTTTTGTAAGCACGCCTAAAACCCTGTAGCAGTCAGGCTTTACGGTAGTATACCAGAAAATATGGAATGGAATAATCACTACTATTGTTCATATGACTTTCTACCAGGCGTTAAAATAAAGCGTTAACATTTGCCAAACATGACAATAAAAATTTTGGAAATATGGTTTAGGAATACAATATATACAATACAAAAACAATGAGTTCAAAACTCTTAAATTTGTAATACATTGGTGGATGTTAGTGGGGGGGTTGTGATGACTTCAAGGCGGTCTTGAGACTGAACTGGTCACCCATGGAAGTGTGTATGTGTACTCAATTTGTGTCCAGATATAGTTATCTTCCCACATTGGCATGTAAGTCCTAGGGGATTGGGTCCTGATATCGGTTGTGGGTAGGTAGTTGAAGAAGGAATTTTAGGCAAGAAACTAAATATAATGTGAAAAAAACTATGGAAAGGAGAGAATTTGGTAATTTTAGCCTTTTTAGTAGTATTTAACGCCCATTTTCAATACTGAGGCATTTCAGGCGGTGAACACTGATGATACATGAAACGAAATGATAAATTGGAAAATGAAATTTTTTAAGGACGGAAACGCTCCAGGCCTAATTTTAGGGTACCTTCCCAGCATTTGCCATTTATGAGGAATGAGGAAAACCTAGAAAAAACCTCACTCAGGAAGGACGGTCCTGGCTGGAATCGAAACCCAGAACTCCCGCTCCTCACGAGTCCGCGCCTTAACGACATCAGCCACTCGTAGCGGTAATTTTAGCCTTGTTGGGTAGGAATAATTAAATAGAAATTAAACTGATTTATTAACTCATACTAATTTTGAGCATTAAGTAGAATTACAAACTGCATAAAGAAAAATATCTTTGAATATAAATATAAGGAAAACAAAGAAATGGAAATCTAGGGGGTAATGAAAAAATTAGTAAGAACAAACTTTTTATAACAAGAGCCTGATGGAAGAGAATGCAGGAAAAGGAAGCAGATGAAGAGTTTAAGTTCTTGGTTTGAAGATAATCATTGTACTATGCATAAACGTAAAATAAATATGTTAAAGTTTTAATTAGCGTAATATTTCACGTCTCGCATAGTTCTGAAATTCATTAAAGCACACAATAATATGAAGTTTTAAATCCAATAAATATGCGGCAAAATGAGCATATATTGATCTCTCGTGTGGCGGTATATTTTTGATTGGTTAGTCATATGAAAAGTACATGGAAGAAATGCTAAATGGAAAAGATAGAGAAAGGAGAATTTGCTGGACCACAGCCGATACACATATCTTCTGATAATAATGATAATAATAATAATAATAATAATAATAATAATAATAATAATAATAATAATAATAATAATAATAATAATAATAATAATAATAATAATAATAATAATAATAATAATAATAATAATAATAATAGGGTGTAACTGGGTGTAACAGTTGTATTATAAAACTACAGAGAATGCAATCATGTTAAAATATGTGTTTTTTATCTATCAACACATTATAACCGGCTCTATGGTCTTATAATGTTCTATGTGTTAAGTGGACCCCCTTCCCCTTTTTCGTCCTCCTATTTTTCCTCGTTCGTTCCTTTTGTTTTGTTTTTGTTTTTTTTTTTTTTTGTCATTCTTAATGTTGATTATTCAAGTGCTAGTGTGATGCCAAGTTCTTTTGAGACGATATCACTGTCGATTAATTGCCTCATAAAGTTAAAGTGTTTTTAAATGGTTCTTAACTAAGTTACACTTACGACTTTACTTGGTAAGCTAATATTGCCCTTAATTACTTTTATATGACACATAGGCACAATTAGGAAGACAACATGGCAAATTTATAGAAATCAATATAATTTATTGAAAGATCGCAACAGACACACTCGCTTTCTACGTATTAGTATATGCAACAACTTTATAGTTCAGTTGAGAATCAGTGCTCAAGTTATAGTATATTTGAGATAGTTTTTATAAATAACGGATGGTTTCCATGCTTATTAAATGATTCGCACATTGGGCACACTCATCTAATAATATACCAATGTTAATGAATCATAAGAATATTAATTCATAGGGACAAATTAATAAGAACCGGTAAGATTTTAGCATTATTCCATTAAGTACCTTAAGCTTTAACACACCACACATTATTTCGGTGGTATGAAGTCTCGCTAATTGCGTATTCGTATCAAAATATAATAATTACATAACAAAATAAGCATACGCTAAGTTACGTTATCGTACAAAAAGTTCATAAAATTTAATATTTCTGACAGCCTATTCTAGTTTTACCCAACATATATTTAGGGTTTATATTCGTTTTCTAAGCCCTTTACACCGAAAAAGCTGCGCACTAACCTATCATCCAGCGACAAATGCTGAACAATACGCAAATGCTTACCTCTGCGAGCGATGATGATTATGGCTTAAGGGGCGCAAAACTGCTATGGTCATTAGCGCCCAAACACACTAAAAACTGCGCAAGGATTAAAAAATAAATAAGTAGTCAGCACAAAATCAGTGCGTAACATAAGTAACAGTAGCACTTAATGCAATCAAATAAAACCTCATAATAAATAACAAGGGTTATATGGTCATCAAACAAACAATTGACACTAAAACACAGCTGCAAGAGCTGACAAACACAACAATCTTATAATGGTCTAAAACATGAACAATAAAAACCCCCAAAACAAATAACAAGGGTAAAATGGTCAACAAACAAAAGACTGGTACAAAAACACAGCCGCAAGAGCGAAAACACAACAGTCTTATAATTGTATAAAGTGATAACAATAAAACCCCGAAACAAATAACAAGGGCAATATGCAACACAATAATTAAAGATCGGCAGTAAAAAGCCTATGCGAGAGCTGAAAAAACAAGTCTTAAAATAGTCTAAAATTGCCGTCATGAATAAAATGATAGAGCCTCACACATTGCTCCAAAAGCCACAAACACGGATAAAACGGAGCACTCGCTCCACAGCAACCACTTCATCAGCAAGTAAGTCTTCAATAGAGGAAGGCAAACCTAGGGAAAGTCTAAAAGCTGCTAGATTATGGCATTCAATTAAAATGTGACGCACTGTAAAGGAGTGGTCACAGTGAGGGCAAGTTGGAGCTGGTTTACCATTAAAAAGGTGACGGTGACTAAAACGGAAATGCCACATTCTCAAACGAGCTAAAATTACTTCTCCGCGACGAATTGCGCGAGAAGAAGTCGACCAATTAAAAGGGGCAGATTTACATTCCCGAAGCTTATTTGCGGGCTTTAAATTCCACTCATTGCGCCAGCGTGAGAGGATGCCTCGACGTAAAGAATGTTTAAAATCCCCGAAGTATAAACGTATCTCGTACTCAGCAAGACGTAAAAGGGCGGATTTAGCTGCGACATCTGCGGCCTCATTACCTAGGAGTCCCATATGTCCAGGTACCCATGTGTTACTCTGACACCAGGGTCAGAAAGCGTTAACACTACATCCTGGATCTTCTGTACAAGAGGGTGGTGGTTGTACATATTACTAAAAGATAAAGCTCGCTCAAAGAGTCGGAACAAATGACACTGTTCCCCAGCCCCTGGTCAGAAATAAATAAAATCGGCCGATAGATAGCATAAAGCTCCGCCATAAAAATAGATGTCGCAATGTCAAGACTAAACGCAAAATTGCTCCATTAAAAACAAAAGAACATCCTACCCCAATATCAGATTTCGGGCTGTCGACATGTATAAAATTCCAGCCATTCAAAGAAGAAACGATCTCGCTAAAACGGCGACGAATTACAGGTTCTGCGGTCGAAGACTTTGGACAGGACGTAAGCCAAAGATGAACGGGAGCCTCTGCTAAAATACAAGGTGGTGAAGAAGATTCCCCGGCTAAGAAAAAAGCAGGCAATTCCAAGTCCAACGTCCGTAAAAGCTCCCGAAAGAAAGCCAACAGGATTAGGAGTAAAAGAACGAGCAGCATAAAATGGAGCGAGATACACATTAAAAAACGGCCCATTCGTGGGATTACAGAGTTGCGCAGCTAATCGACAACCATAAGCTGAAAGTAAAACATCCCTATGGTAAAAAAACGGAGGTTCTCCAGACTCCGCACATAAACTCGACACAGGACTGGTTTGGAATAATACAATAGCGACACGGATACTCCGGTGATGAATGGGGTTAAGGCAACGAAGAACGGTAGGTCACGCTGAGCCGTAAACTACACAGCCATTACTCTGTTTTGACCAGATGAGAGATCGATAAAAAAGTAAAAGAACAGTCCGGTCAGCTCCCCAAGATATGCCACTTAAAACGCGTAAAATACAAAGAGAACGTTCACACCGGCCTCTTAGTTGTGCTATATGCTATGACGAACATAATTTCCTATCAAAGATTTAAGCCAAGGAATCCAACTTCGTCTGCGAAAGTAAGAGCGTCTGGGCCAAGATGGAGAGACGGCGATGTATATTCCTTATGGCGCCAGAAATTCATGTAGACAGTCTTCTCTGCGGAGAATCGGAACCCGTGATTCACACTCCACGCGTAAAGGCGGTCGAGACAGCATTGGAGGCGGCGTTTCAAAAGACAGGTTCTCCGAGAAGAAATAAAGATGGCAAAATCTTCGACGAACAATGATGATTAGATTCCTGGCGGTAAGCACTCAGTGAGTGAGCTGATAGCAATGGTAAATAGTGTACAGTTAAGTACCGAGCCCTGAGGTACGCCGTTCTCTTGAATAAAACTAGAAGATAAAACTGATCCACGAGAACATTAAAAACCCGGACTTTCATGAACTCCCGAATAAAGACAGACATACAGCCACGTATATGCCAATCGTGAAGCGTTTGGTGGATACCGATTCTCCAACAAGTATCATAGGCCTTTTCCAGATGAAAAAGTACGGTGATCGTTTGGCAGTTCCGTGCAAAACGTCCATTATATGGGTGGTTAGAGATACAAGGTGATCCACTGAGGAAGGATAACGGCGGAAACCGCACTGGACTTTCGTCAATAAGTTCTTCGACTCTAAATACCACATAAGCCGCCCTTAATCATCCGCTCCATCACTTTGCAGACGTAGCTGGTGAGGGACATCGGACGGTAACTGAAAGGAAGATGTGGGTCCTTTCCAGGCTTAGGTATATGAATGACGGTGGCCACTCGCCAAACACTTAGAAATGTGTCACTACACGAAATAAAATTAAAAAGCTGTAATAAAAAAGCCTTACCTTCCGCTGCTACATTCTGTAACATAGAAACATGAATGCCATCTGGACCCAGTGCGCAATGCCGAAAGGTAGAACGGCCATGCTCCAATTCCCTGGCGGTAAAAGGAACGCTATAGCACTCCTGATGGTCGGAGGCAAAAGAGAAAACTTTACACTCAACCTGCTCCTTTAATGTGCAAAATGAAGCAGGGTTATTGGCGGAGCTCGAAACATCAGTGAAGGTGCGCCCTAAAATAATGGCAACGTCAATCGGAGTATTAAACAATAATTTATTTATTTATTTAATAATCTAAGACCGGGTATAGGCGTAAATCTAGGTTTGCCCGCAACGCGGCGTAGCTGTTCCCAAACTACAGATGAAGGCGTTGTGTAGTTAAAAGAAGAGGTAAAAGCAATCCAAGAAGCCTTTTTGCTATCCTTAATGACTCGACGGCATTTGGCGCGCAGTTGTTTATAGCGAATCATGTTTGCCGAAGTAGGGTGGCGACGAAAACTGTAGAGCACTTCGGCGTACACGCAACGCATCCCGGCATTCATCGGTCCACCAGGGAACCGTCTGGGGTGGCAAGACGACCGGGGAATAGCCTGGTATGTGGCATTAAGTATGACCGTTTCGAGGTGCTCGATCACAGCGTCGATGGATGGCAAATCCAACCATGAAAATATGGCCAGAGATCGGAAGATGTGCCATTTCGCCTTTGCAATGAGCCATCTTGGCGCGCGCTAAAGTGTGCGTTTGATGAAAGTACATGTTTATGACACGGAAAGTGCTCACTAGAATAGGAATCAGAGGTGACATTCCAAGTAAAATGTACTGAGAATGAGATAGAACGAATGGATAAGTCCAAGTGTGAGAAGCTGTGATTGCTGTCAGAAAGAAAATTAGGTTGACCTGTATTCAGCAGTACAAGATTGTGACGATTTAAAAAGTTGGCTAAAATGCCACCCCTTGCAAATTCGGACATGGAACACCGTAGGGGATGGTGCGCATTAAAATCTCCCAAAAGTAGGATAGTGCACACAGAAAAACTAAGGCCAGAGAAGTGAACTGAAGCTACAGCAGCCTGTATAGGAGTCTGGTGGTTAATTGAAGTACTGTACACGTTTTCTCGTATTAAAAGCATAACTTCGCCATTCGCGGGAAGCGCCATCGGCGGGAGAAAGATCAAATCTCACCGAAGAGTAACCGCATATAGTAAAGGAACCTTGTGGTCGAAGTTTAGTCTCCTGGAGACACACAAGCGGAGAGTCAGTCGATCGTAAAAGTAACTCCAAGTCAGGTCGTCGATTGTGGAGTCGAGCCCATTCCCCTTAAGGATAGCCATTGTTAAAATTATATAACATAAGTTTAAAATTTACCACCGTACTTTTGGTCGGTCCAGGGCGAATATCAACCGTCCTTTTTTCAGTCGCGTGGGACTAGGTGGTTTTCCAGGAGCAGGCGCATCTTGCTCCATGACCCCCTCAGAGGGAGGGCTCTCCCGCTGGAAGCATCCACCGATTCCAGCACCTGGAATGTAGAATGTTGGATGTAGAGATAGGCGGTGATGGCAAACCGCCTAGCGGGTTTGCTCCCATTATGGGAGCGGGACCTCCGAGGAGGAGAAGGGCTCTTCTGATTTTCAGAACGAGTGGATGTTTTTAAAAGTCAATCTTTGTGTAGCTGGTCATAAACTTAATTTCTGATGCATTAAAAACTATGGGTTTGGGCTTCTAAGTAGAGCGCTTCGGAGGACCCGTGTAAAAACAAGGTCCCAGGTCTGCGTACTGCTATCACATTTCTTTATCGATAAAGAAGCTGCTGCGCTGTATGTGCTGGTCTTAGGCACAGCGGTTTGGCGAGATTGAAAACGCTTCCGGGCCTCAGTAAAGGAGAACTTTTCCTTTACCCGGATCTCATGATACAGCGCTCCTCTCTAAAACGAGGACATTCGCGGGATGAGGCTGAATGATCTTAGCGGCAGTTGACACAGACTGGAGCGAATGAACATGCTCCTTCGCGACTATTTTGACTGTAGGTTGCACAGAGGGAAGGGGTACTCTTACACAAAACGCGCGTGTGGCCAAAGCGCTGGCACTGAAAACAACACAACGGTCTCGGTATGTACGGGTGCACCTCAATGACCTCGTAGCCCGCTTTTAACCTCTGCGGCAATTCAACCCTGTTAAAGGCGAGGAAAAGAGTTCGAGTTCACCCTCTTTCCTCACCGCACTCGATATACTGAAGTGACCCCTTGATCTTTCAAACAGCTCTAGATATTCGGGTCAGACATTCCGTCCAAAACATTGAGAGAAATAACTCATTGCGACGAATTAAGTGTGCGACGTTGCTCAACACGGATTGAATAATCGTGGAGAATCGTCGCCTTGAGCAATGAGTTACTCCGAGACACTCCAGTTGTCTCCATCAAAAGTGATCCATTACGGAGTCGTGTGCAGGATTTCGCGGGCCCAGCTATGGTGTCAATGCCCTTCTGAATGACAAACGGGTTTACCCGGGTAAACGATTGGCCGTTTTCTGTTCGACTAATTAACAAGTAACGAGGAAAATGCTTCTCGGCTACTTCTTTTACATCCGCTCTTTTTCTTTTCATATGAATGAAATTGTTTTCGTTTACCGTAGCGATATTATCCTCCACCATTGCAACTGTATCCGATGGCAGGCTGCTTCCTGGGCGCCACCGCGGCTTAGGTTACTCGTTCTGGCTCAACAAAGTAACCTCAGGTTCACACCTCCCTGTGGGTTGACAAAGGGACCCAATCACCTGCAGGAAATGAACAGCTAATGCAATGACCCTTCCCCGGGCCTGGCCTTTACCAGGGGATACGCTCCTGTCCTACATGATAACCCAGTGCTGAGAGTTATGCCGGTACCCAGTCACTTTTTACCGTTTCAAACACAGAGGCACCCATCAGATGAAGAACAGGGAAGTAGGACAAATAAAAATTAAAATATAGGAGAAATGAAAATGATTCAAACACGCTGAGCGTGGACTTGAGGGAGCAGCTGGGGTGCCTCAGGGTCGCTACGCCCCGTACCCAAAAAATTGGGCACCTGAGGGGACCTCTGCGAGCGTAATAGAATAGCTTATAATGCATACTTTGATAATGAAGGAGATATGAAATATCCCAAACATCTTAACACCACAGGCCCCCTAGGTCTCTGCAGTGATTTAATTTCCTCACAAACCATAGAACCATGAATTTTATGAGATACGTATGCATATATAGATTTTACTGAAGTTATTTAAATTCGATTCCTATTTGTAGCAAACAGTTATTTGACAATGAGTTCTAAGCCGACCAAATGTAGTAGTATTTTTTGTTCATCTATTTCTTATTTCAGAAAATTAATGTAGTGCGTTGTGCTATAAATTTTTAATTCTGTTATTGCCTTATTATGGAAGTATTCAAGACAGAGGTTCATGTACTGAATGAATGAATGAATGGATGAATGAATGAATGAATGAATGAATGAATAGTGTTTAACGCCCATATTTGCTACAGAGGCACCACAGGTGATGCACACTGATGATACTTGAGGTGAAGTGATATATTGGGAAAGGATTTATTTTTAAGGAAAGAAACGTTCCAGGCCTCCCGCTCACGAGTCCGCGCCTGAACGAGCTCGGCCATCCGTGGCGGTAGGATCATGTACTGCAGACGAGCTTCGCAGGGGGTATAATCGCAAACATTTAATTTGCATATGAATGGATTATGGTACATTTAAATTTTTGTGGAAAGCAAGCATTAGAAGAGCATACACGGGCAATGAAAGACAATTGAGCTAATACCATTCTATACTATTGTGCCGGTATCCAACAAATTCAGCCCCCATAAAGAACAAAGCTCATGATATCCATGTTGATCTTATTCGAAAGATATTATTAATGAAAAAATTAATGTGCCTTTGGATATGAATTTGTTGAATGCTTATTAAAACATGACACACTTTGTGACTGTCTCTCCACATTCCCTGAATACCAAGCGATACGTAGAGCGTTTTTCATAGTAGCATTTTCAGAAAAACATAAATGTCTGACATTGCTTAATAATATTTTACAGAGTAATAAAATTGAGAATAAAATTTTCAATGGTTATAAGTTTTAAAATCCTAAGGAAAATCGTCTCTTTGGAAAATGTGAAAGGACTTTATAATATATCATATTATAAAATTTCAGCATTTATTTATAGAAGAAAATATAGTTTTGGAAAGTGGCAGACAAAACACTGGTAAAGTTTTAATACCAACGTATCGTGGAAACCTGCAAACCAACAGGAAATTAGAATGCAGCTAACTGTCATAAAAAGAAAGAATTTAATTTAATCTGTGCCAAAGAAAAGTTTAAACTGGAGGAAGTGATAAAGTAGTATTATAATCATCTCGTTTCTACTTCAGGAAGCTTTTCGGATAAGAAAAGCCCGAAGCGTATAATAATATTCAACAGTATATTCCATCTATTATGAATCAGGGAGGCAGTGAATTAACATTTATTGGTAAATAGTCCTCCAGCGAAAAGGGCGGAATGGGGCAGCAGTTTTGATGAAGATAAAGAAAATCTGCAGAGAGTTGAGTAAATATTTAGCTTACTGAACTGGAATCTAAACGTGTTCCTTTAAAATTGAGGGAAATATAAGATATTGCTTTTCCTTCGTTATCGGCTGTTTCATGAAGAATGTTGCCCATTCCCGCTATAATTTTGCCCCCAGTGGACGACATTTGAGCAGGGCAGGTAATTATATTCTAGTAGCTACAAGATAACGACTGGATATAAACATGTAAATGATCTTTTGTTTATTAACAGTAAAATATAAAATGCATCTGTATTTATTCACCTTCTTATACCTCATAAGCTGTAGATTAACAAAATGATCAAATCTGCATCTGCGAATATGTTGAAACAAAAAATATGTATATGCAATGTAAAAAGTGCTACGATTATAACACAAAATTTTACAAATAATATAAACGACAATTCAATATTCTGCTAAGTCCAGGTATTCATTTTTCGATACCTTTGAATAAAATAATAGTTAGAAGCATATTGTTTTGTTTTCTTGATGATACATATTATCTATATTTCCGTAAAAAGTTATCTTAAATGCTCATCCGGTATCATCAATCTTAAGCTATGTTGCATTAATTTTTTTTTCTAAATTGTGATCATGGATAGTACTATTTGTCGGGTGTGTTGTATTGTTCATGTACAAGAAGAATGAATTAAGATTTAATATATTCTGCAGTATTGTAATTAATGTAAAAATTGTGCTAAACAAATTACGGTTTTAAAGTGAAAACAAGATTAGATATAATTTCATATGCAATGAGAAGTTTAACACTCTAATTTAATGAGCACTACAAATTAAACTATTTTTTCATAGAAATATCCCAGACGCAATAAAACGTCCTTTCTCTAATAATAAACAATTTATATCTCATGGGATATATCAGTGTATTTTTATAATAATGTTAAGTGGTAGTTTACTATAGGTGGAGAATGATCAATATCATTATATTGAATATATCCAGGAAATAATTTGGTTTATATACTTTTCTGCTATAGAATGAAATTTGCAGCGTTAAATATAAAAAACTTCTATTTTTAAAGTATTTGATGCAAAAAAAAAAAAAAAACATTAATAGCATGTTTAGATAGAGTGCTCGCCGGGACACAGAAAAAGTTTGAACGGATTTACCGAATGGGTTCTCTCACTTTGTGAAATTATTCCTAGATGAATCCCGAAATTCAGTTGATGATTCTCACAAGAACATGCATTACACACCTGAAAAGTACATCAGTGAGACTTCCCGAACTACACCGAACGAAATATTTAAGAAAATATTACATTATTATTATTTTTAAAATACAGTGTCCAAAGCAGCTCGGTATTTTATATATACCAGCAGACAACCTACAAATATCATATATGCTCGCAATACAATTTTAACTTAGATGGACAAGGAAACATATACCAGGGTAAATAAAAATCTAAGTTTCCCTAATTGTTGCAAATATGTATTCTTATAGTCGTGCATTTCAAAGCTATACCCTTTCGTGGCAAGCATGCTATATTGTATTTTTAGAGATCTTAGTTATGCACAGGTTTAGACGTTGTGTGCATATCATTCCTTTATTTTTATCTATCATATGTTCAACACCGAGTAAGCAACATGATTAATATTTAACCTGTGCACAGATGCTAATACATGTTCCCTTTCTCTGCTACTCGTGTACCAGCACTAAATAATCTTTTTAGCTGTTAGTGCTTCTGAGCTGGTATTTGCAATGGTGATAGTAAAATAATGGGAACCATTAAGTATGTGAAAAAATATATATACGAAGTATCTGTAGTACATTCTTCTAAGTAAAGATATTGACGATTGTTACATATGCTGGTGCTTCACCTAGTCCAGGTCCTTAATGTATGTGTTGGTTATTACGAAAAATTAATGGGAAAATTCAGGGGGCTCCCGAATCACCGTCCACTTCTTGAAGGTATACGTAGTGGTTACGTATAGTCCGCTAGTAATGTTGGTTGCATGTTACAGGGCTTTCAGGGGTAGTACAAATTATATTGTGTTGTGAGCTGCGACTCTTTAAGTGTAATGGTATGTGTTAGTCAAAATAAGTTGTGATGGTCCTCAATACGACTAATGAAAATGCCTTAAAGTTCATCGAATTCAATGAATGTGGTGTACTAAAACAGGCAATGTAAATGACTTATTCTAATTCAAGAATTAGTCATTTTTAAATGCTGCACCCGCCTCGGCTTTCGGCTTATCCACAGATTTATAGAAATCACATCAACCAATACTTATTTAAATTTAATTTTCAAAAATAAAAAATGTATCCCCAATTTATGGATCAAAAATAATTTATAAAGTACCTTCATTAGGAGGACTTCTTCTTCCAGTGGGTTGTACTGAAATGGTTACAAGTTGAAGAGCCACTGTCATCGAGTATAACTAGAGAGGAATCTGTGGTGCTTTAATTTTACATTCTAAGAACCTGGGCATGTATCGTGTGTAATCATAATTTGGTCAAGGGTGTGACAATAAAATGCCAAATAAAATACAAATTTCATGTGACAATACTATATAATGCCGCTATTAAATTAAAGCTACGAAAGAACCATTGCTTTTATGCATGATGGGAATGTTCTGGAAAACTTTTTTTTTCTACATCAGTTAGACAATAACCCTCGAAAGGCCTAAAAATATGAATTAGTTATATGGAAGTAAGTCTAAAATGCCCTAAATGATCAGAATTCTAACACTGGATCTCTCCGTTAGAAACCCTCTACCCTAAATACTCACTCACAAAGGAAGGAGCGAATATGCAGGTCAAAGTCGCTACCTAAGAGATAATCTTGAGAATCGTATTTATACGGACGAGAGGTATTATTAACACCATTTTATTAGCTATAGTTAATTTGTTTAATGTTAACTTTATAGGACTAAACGAATTAACAGTAATAAATATAGGTCTGTTAGATCCATGTCACAATTAAAGCTCAACATCAGTACACGAAATACATTTGCCTTGTTTCCGGTGACAGTGTTGGAAGTACCAGTAAGTAATTTTTAAATAAAATAGCTGAAACAGAAGCAATATAATGTAATTGTAAAACAATAGAAGTCTTACATCAGCGACTTTGGACATTTCTTATGCTGTTATTTGGGTTGACTATTCGAACAAAATGGACAGTGATTCAGAAACTGTATCTACATAAAACAGTAAAATTTAAAGTAAGTCGTCAAGAACAGCGGAATTAAAGAAGCCGAAGGAATGCGCACTAAAAATCGCACAATATTTTGTTCACCCCTTCTGTTCTTCATAAGCAGAAAAGGAATGAATGTTGTTAAAGATGAATGGAACCGGGCACTTGCCTATGTATCTCGAGTTTAGTTTTTCAACATGCTATTGTTTTCTTTTAAACTGTTGGCATAAATTCTAATATTTTATATATCAGATTATGCAAGCATCGTTCAGAAGGTATAAAATATTATAGTAAAATCTACAGGACCCATTTGGAATTAATATATAAAAGTGCAGTGTAGGGGGAAATTATAACGCCACTCCAAAAATATATTTACTTTAAGCATTTGTTTCCGTATATTCATGATATAATATAGGCATCTCTAAATCTTCAATCTTATTTTCAAAATGTGTACAAATGTTAATTACTTTTTACTCACTTGTGTATCCCAAGAGACAGTCTTTCTATGCCACTGCATTATACACGTATGGTCAATAAATACTTGCAGAATATAGGGGATTTGTGTTTTATTCTACCTTACATGCCATTCACTATAGAAAGCAGTCAATTATTTTGCATTTAAATTCCAAGAATTTTATAAGGAAGAAAATGTTTGGGCGTTTGCAGAAAAAAAAAAAAACATTGTACGTATTCTAGTGAACATTCTGTTTGGTAACTTTTGTTAAAAATTTCTGTCTATAACTGCTCTCGTTAGAACATGTAGAGAGCTATAATAAGCAGTGATGATCCTTCGAAAGGTGCGCTCATACAAAAATATTCCAAAATTTCATTATTCGTGCTGTTTCCTCTTTAGCCTGAAATATATGACATATGGCTGGATAACACAGATCGTTATGTAGTGGAACATGCTTATAGTCAGCTAGAGCGATGTTGATCCCGCAGGCATTCTCATGAAAACTGTAATGACTATGCTGCTTTCAATTTTCCATTCATGCTATAATCTAAAAATGTACTGTCATTCTAATCAATAAATTTATGGTTCTATAAGCTCTACAATACCAGCGTCATTATTTAATTGCATTAACCTTATGCCAAAGACGTTTTTTCTTAAATGTGAGTAATTTCGGTTTTAAACATACATAAAAGTACACATTTCCCAAATGAAATGTACAACAATTATTGCTTCTTTTATCACTAAATCCAAAGGTGCATAGCCTTAAGAAAAAAAAATATAGTTGTAGCCTTAACTGCAGACATTGAAAATACATAAACAAACGGAAAAATTTATGTTCAATAAATGTTACTGTATATTATATACTAATTGCAGTTCCATCATAAACCAAATAAAACTTGAAGACTAAGCTTGGGTTAAAGGAACGATCTGTTAGGCGTGGAATGAGCCAATTTAATTTATACCTTTAAGCTAATGATGATTCTAGCCATACTTGGAATTACCATAAATCACTGAAGTTAAAGTATAAATGGTAATTTTGAGCCGATAATTTCACCAACACACTTATTTAAAAGATTCTAAGCTTTCATAGGATATGCTATATTCGACACTGCATACATATTATATTATATACTAAGATAGAAAGTCGAGCAACCAACCATGGAGGGAATATATAACATGGTATACTGCCAGAGCATTTTTAAAAATAATATTAGTGACTTTAGTGCAATTGGAACAGTAATCATAAATTTAAGTTAAAACTTGCAATCCATATTTAAATGGTTCCTTGAGTTATCGCTTAGTTAGAAGGAACATGTGTAATATAGCAAGTTGAAACTCGATATCGTGACTAGATGCAAGAAATTTGACCTATATGACATTCTCAGAAATACATACACATTGGAGTATAAACGAAGATAATAAAACACCTACGCTAATTACCAAAGGGAACAACATTTTCATTAAGATATGCTCTTTATCACCTTGTTTTAATAACTGTTAATTAAAATTCTTAAACTGAGCTGGCAGTCAAAGCACAGCGCGCCATATTGGAAGACGTCATCAGAGGTGTACCACAGGCGCTTCGTTATACATCTAGTGGTAACGTTAAGTGGATGGACGTAAACGCATTCGTGTGTATGTGTCTGTGCGCGCGGCGTAATACAACGTTGGTGTTTAAGTGACAATGAGTGTCATTGTATTTAATTTAATGTGCAAATTCCTTTTATTTAGGCATCTATAATGAGTAGCATGTACGGTAAAAAGACCCATGGGAACAATAGGGAATATTATTTATAAAAATGAGCAATAAATACACATTACTATAACTAAAAATGTGTTGTGTTTGCGCAAGTTCCGACGGCTGCATTCTGTTTCGAATATTTTGGTGTACATGAGCATCAATAGGCGATCGACTTGCCCCCTAAACCCAAGATCGTGGGTTCAATCCCTTCTGGGATCGATGGATTTTTTCGGGCCTAAAAATCCTAAGCATGGCTTCCTTCGGAAGGGAAGTAAAGCCATGGGTCCCGTGTCGTTGATTTACGGCACGATAAAGAACTTCAAGCCCGAAAGAAGAGGCCTCTGAGCAAAATTTGTCGGCCGTTTCACGTCCTGAATTGAATCGGACGCTGATGAACTGAGATGTTAAAGAGGGTCCATAAATAAATAAAATCAATAACAATGGATCGCCTGCATGTAATTCTATATTCCGTTCGATAACCGTCGGTTCAAGGGTGCTTTAAAACGGTATGCACCTCTACTCGGAGACCTAACACCTGCAACTCGCAGTAAACTTGTCGTGGTTATAATTTGCAATTTACTTATTACACTCGTTAATGCGAATTATACGGACGATGACAATTTTTAGGGCTTGTTCGGACTCCCGTCTGCTGTGTAAGTGTTTTGAGTCCTTGTTCCCGGCTTGCTCCTTATCTTTTCCCTCTTCCTTAGACCGCCTTAACTTGGTGTCTGCAAGACAGAGATTAAAGTTTCGGGTGCTGTGTAGCCCTAGTCTATATTATATACATTAATAAGGATTATTTTCTCTAACAGATATATTCAAATATATTTTCTGATGAACTACAGTAATTTTTCTCTCTCCTTAGTGGTGGCAGCGTCTCCTAAGGCATGAAGATCAACAGTCTTAAACCTAGAATGAAGAAATAACCCAAATGCATTCTTATTTAATGTACCTAGTAAATTTTGTAACCAGTTTGTTTATTTAGAACATTTCTTTGCGGTAACAGTATGCTCTGGAATGTTCGGTCTAAACTAGCCCTTGCCAACAGGAACAATCAATATTTTCGTCTTTAATCCCAAAATGGTTAACAAAAGTAATATGAACTATAAATTAACTTAATTAAGTAATGCATTACACATGCATTTTTGCATTTTCAAATTACAACTAATTGCTGTTTTTCACATAGCAAATATGTAAATGTGAAACTAACTAATTTGCTTGGCATACTTTTGTGCTGTGAAATACTGCGTATTTATATGAAAATGTATAAAAACTGTTATCCATGTAAAACACTTTCATTTGCACGGAATCGCTGGTCTAATTACAGATATTGGCAAACAGACAAACATAGTTACAAAACATTTCAAACGATACCGCACAACCAAAAAGAGTTTTTTTAAAAAAAATTGTGTACTATATAGGACATAAGTAGTAATTACTGTTTTAGAGCTTTTTAACGATCATAAAGCTAAAAGATTTGTGTATTGTATCTCGTGTAAACACGGAACTAATATGAATTAACCACTGCCGTTCATGTCAATATGTTATACAATAATGATGTATAATTACTTTACAATTAATAGCTTATTTCCAGTTAAATACGAAAATTACATTTTCTAATTTGATACACGAAATTTGAAGGTATAAATAATTTAAGTTAATTAAGTTAATTTAATTTAAGTTAATAATATAACAAGTATTTTTAAAAATGATTTTAAAACCCATATTACTCATATTTAAAAAACAACGTATTTGGCATAAGGTTAGTGCAATTAAATAATCACACTGGTATTGTAGAGCTTATAGAACCATAAATTTATTGATTAGAATGACAGTACATTTTGAGATTATAGCATGAATGGAAAAAGTTGCAGTCCAGTCTCAGTTTTTAGTCAGAGCAGTTCAGTTAAGCAGTTTTTATTCAAACAAGCAGGCGGGGAAGTTCAGTTGAAGAGTTTAAGCAGCTCTAGTCAGTCAAGCCCCGCAGTTCAGGCAGGAGCAGTTGACCAGTTTAATCAGTTTTAGTCAGTCAGCAGTTAACAGTTACCGTCGTTCAATTGACAATTGGTTAGTGTTACTTCTTCTCTTGCATTTAGAAGGAAAATAAAATTTACTAACCATTATTATCATCATTATGTATGTTTTAATTGCACATTCCCTTTTTAGGGGTCAAAATATTCTTGCTGAAATATATTTTTCTTTGCTCAAATTAAAAATAAAATAAAAATAGCCACCGGTATCATTGCTTATCGTTCTTAATTATGGATGTTACATGAAACATTGCACCTCTCAATAGATAGTAATAATACACCTATTCCTCGAAAATTTACAGTAGCACAAGCAATACTGCTATCACCTTTCTTCAAATATTCAATTGTACTTTTAGAAAGGTTTGTCGCATCTTGCATAGACCACCATTAAACGATCCCCAACCTTATTATTTCCATCAATCACACTATATCATGTCAACTAATTATTCTGGCCTCCTCCTCTCATTTAACCAGCAGACTTGCAATTAGGCACATAACCGCTCATTAAATTTCACTAGTTCATCCTTCCGCCAGACGGCACTAGCTTCACCACAAGTATATGTGTCAGGCATACCCCTTAACTACTCATATGTTGTTCCTGGACAATTTACCAGGTAAGAACCCAGAACAAATAACTGTGCAAGGAATATAAATTAATTTTATTCAACTACAGTTGGAATATTTGTGTACAAATATATAATGACCCTCAGTGGTTCGAGCAACCACTTGGGCAAAGTCACGTAATCACTTTACACCTTTTTACGTTACCTTTAGAAAGTATATTGGTAGGTAACCCACACAGGAAGTTTGCAAATCGGCGGTTTACTCTACTGACTGAGGTTTATTCTTCATTCTAAATGCTCCTGAAGGTCCCGAGGTACTCAAATGCCCATAGAGATACATTTTAGGTCAATTAAATGCCATTTTCATTGGACTAAGCTACGGACTCATTGCTGGAAGTCATTTGAGGAATTCCATTCTCGTTAAGGAACATATGGCAATGACAGCTGTATAGGCAAATGCATTGTCGTGCTTTAACATTGTGGAACTCAAAATGTAAAAGTGCATGTTCAGTGATAGATTACCTTCATTTAATAGTAGCCTTTATGGGTGATTGGAAATATTTTAATGGAGGAATTGCAGGTTATTTTAATTGAAGAGTTTCATTATAAAATTATAAATTTATATAACATTAAACAGTGTAACCATGAATAATGCGTAACAATATAAAGTAATTGAAGGAGATATGAACTCGAAAACAAGTACATAGTATCAATAACATTTGTCGTATTTTTTCATGAAATGAGTAGACGATGATACACTAGTTAAATGAGGATACTTGAGTCACGTCAGCAAAGTAAATCGATGAGCAATGATTCGATTCCAGGCTTCCTAAATTTACTTTCTAAATAAGTATTCTAGCCCTCGTTTCATCACAGTTTGCATGAAATAACGGTTGCCAAATTCGAAATTTAAACTAAATTGTATTTGTTCAGATCGCATAAATGACCAAGAAACTGTAACATTAAGTATTTGTTCTTCCCCTTATTTACTGAATTTGTATGTTTTTGTACCATTATTTAAATATTTAACCCACAATTTTTAAAACATTATTAAATTATCTGGCTATGACTAATATTAATTCATCGAATTAAAGATCTTTCTCAAAACCTGGCAAATCTGCTCACTGTTAGATGTAAGATCTTCATTAAATACATTGCATAAAATTTGTGAACGAAATAACTAATGCATGTGATACGGCATGACTTTAATTTTTCATTTCAGGTATGAACGTAATGTAGGAATAACATAACATTTAAATGTCATTCCTTTGAAGACCATCATCAAGTCGAAATTATATGTTTACAAAAGGTCTAGACAACCTCAATCTGCCATTGGACATACTAGTCACTATTGTACCAAAGGGAGACCCCTTATATTTTGTTCCAAAAATGGTTTTGTTGGGGTTAAGAATGGAATATTTAATCTGTTCAATTATACGTTCATTATTTAACGTGTGTATGTTAAAACTTTTAAGCGAAAACTCTCAAACCGAGTAATATTACTAATGTAGTGTTCTATTTATAAACCAGTTAATGTTATTAGGCAAAGTAGTACAAATTGTAGTCAGTTCAGTGGAAATTTATCGTATTATTGCAGAGAACGGTCTGTGGTGCCTCAGTAGTTAAAACGGGCGTTAAACACTAGCCAAAAATTGCAGAGAGGTTGAATGGGTGTCTGTAAATTGCTTAGTAGTTTTATACACATCGTCAGGAAACACCACCATGTGAAAAAGAAAGATAAGAGTGTAGTTGAATTGCAATATCTCCAATTATTCTATACAATTTATAATGAACATGACAGAGCAATTTAAAGAACCTATTGTGTCTCTATAAGGTAAATTACCAATAAACGCTATATGTCCTATAAAATTAAAATAATGAAATTTCCTTTATAGGACTGTCAAATAAAGCATAAAAAACTAATACTTTTAAATACCTAGCTCAACCAATTAACCGATTTCATATTATAATGAAGATGAATATTCCAAAATGCTTGCTGAATGCCATTGGCAATTCGAATGTAAGAATCCACGATTTGGAAAAACTTGAAACTTTAGTTAACCGCATTTCTCACCATATTTTCAATGAACTTTGACTCGGTGTCTAAGGGTTTTAAACTGGAAATGATGTTCAATATTACAGGTAAATACTTTCACAAAATATAGGATGAATGAATAGTCCGGGGCAGAAGTACTTTCAATACTTGAGCCGTGCCCTTGACTGCCCTTTATGCCTACGCCTCGCAATGGGGGCACCTCTGGGAGGAAGAGTGGGTGAGGGACACATAGGGTCAAAAACCTTTCAAAAGCGCAGGCCCCTATCACATTGTGCCAGCTCACATCACCCTGACACATTCGAGTTTGTAATAGAACCAATGGAATGAAATAGGAGAGTGGAAAATTCATAGAAGGTAAATATTCATCCCAGCAGCATTTGCCTAAGTGGCCAGGAGAGCATACGGAAAATAAAGGACACACACACACACAGAGGCACGATAACCTGTTTAACAGGTGTCGAACTCGAGACCTCCTGAATGTGAGTCCCAAGAGTTTCTATCTGAGCCACCCCACTCGGTACAAAACATTGGACGTAACACCCTGTTGCCAAAGATTGTGCATTGAAGGTTCCATAACGAGTAAGTCAAAATCCTATGTACGTTTTGTGCTACATGCTTGTTTGTTGTTTTTTTTTTATTTGGTTTATTTACGGACGCTCTTTAACATCTCAGGTCATCAGCGTACCATTCTATTCAGGGCGTGAAACGGCCGACAAATTTTGCTCAGAGTCCTCTTCTTTCAGGCTTGAGGTTCTTTTTCGTGCCGTAAATGTACGACCTAGGACCAACGGCTTTACTTCCGTTCCTAAGGAAGCCTACTTAGGATTTTACGCCGGAAAAAATCCACCGGTACTCGCCGGGTTTGAACCCGTGATATTGGGTTTAGGAGGTAAGTATGGATATCACTACACCACCAGGATTGACGCTACTTGAATGTGTGAACATAATTTTACATTTTGAAGCTAAGGTATTGTGGCTAAAATTAAGTTCTCTGATGAAAGTTTAAAGTTCTTCTTATATAAAACTTAGTACGAAATATTACTCTAAATATTGCACATTTGTATACCGGCTCTTTTCATAATTTTAAATTTTTTCTATGAAATTAAAAAGAGAAAATGTAAATAGAGATATATGAATAAATCAATGTTTACAAACACTATCAAGCTATGCTTTCTTTTTCACATCAAATTTCTGGGTATAAGTATCTGCGTACTAAAAGCAACAATTAAAAGTTAGCACACACCTAAACCACTATTTCTCTAAAAGGAAAATGGATATAGCTTTAGCAGTTTTATGCGGCATGAAGGAGCCAGAAAAAAGCTAGGTCAGTCCTTAATGAGTGGTAGGAAGAACATTTACATTTAAATTGAGTTTGGTGCAAACTAATTTGCAGAGATGTAATAATGGGATTATAAAATAAAGAGAAATGGCACTTACAGGATGTAAGAGACACACTCGCTATCAGCCGAACTTTCATTTTCATTTGGTCATTTTATGAATGGTATTTCCAGGTAATCCTGCAAATATAGGGTAAGTTAGTGTTATTGCACTCCCAATACTCCTCATAAAATACAGATCACACTTTTTATAGCGGAGGGTAGCCCTACATAATTATGTAACGATGCATACGTTTTATGCCAATAATACATGACTGCACTTTATAAATATCAGCTTAATCCTACTAAAGTTTGCTGGAGGTACTGCAGCTAAGGAATATAATTTACCACTTAAGCCGGTTTGTCAGAAACATTATTTATTTCTTCATACCAGAATATTTTAAATATATATTCATAGATGAATGTAAATAAAATGTATTGTTAATGTTTATAATCTGAATAAGTCAGTTCTTAAATGTACTGATAGAAATTTACGAAATGATCTAAAATTTTTGTCATTTTTTCTGATGCAATACAAAACCTAGCTATTAGCAATAGGAATCGAATGGATCAGATGCAAATAAATTCTATTTTTAAGTAACCTTTTTCTCACTCGGTTGAGAGAAAACTAATGAAGTGAACAGGTATTTGGAGTATTGTCTTCATCGTAAATTTATTTAATTCGAGAAAAATTTCTGCAAATCTGCACGGCATATGAAAAACTCTTCTTAGATTACATTTTGTATGCAAACGCGCAATTAAATCAATACCTTTGTCCCTTGATTTTGATATGAGCTGGAGTCATGATGTGTGAATCTCATACTCTAAAATTGTTCTGATTGATACGCCTCTTGGTGAACGGACATACAAGGAAGCCGGTTCCCTAATTACCGACTTGAGAGACAGACACTCCTAAGATCTTCAACTCACAACATGGCAGACAAAACGTTCCTGAGGTGAGAATATCTTCGAGTCATTTAATTAAACATTTAAAGGAGCCACTTGGTTGTCTGCAGGGACCAAGGTGTCAATTGTAAACGCAGCAGTTTTAATAATCGTACTTAAATTTAATTTGTGCAAAATAAAATTGTTATATTTGCAGCGGTATTTCGGGGGGGGGGGTGCTGGCGTCTTCTGAAGGTCCTCTTCAGTCTCCCCGCTGTTATGATGTGTTGTTCACCACGTCACTACCACGGCTGCGGCGCATGAGAGTAAATTATTTGTTTTTAGTATTTGGGATCTCAGGGTTTATATTTGTTTTTTAGTTTTTGGAACGTATTCACGTTACCAGGGAGACAGGATGTGGACTGGGGACACTCTCTTCTTCACTTCAAGAGATATATAAGTTCTTTTAAGAATTGTTTATTTTACAGTTACACAAAGATGATGAACCCCTTTTATCTATATAAAGTATATTTCCTTGCCAGAAGAGAACCTCGAACTGCCTGACTATGAAGGAGCTAAATAAGTCACTCGAACTGAACTAACTGCGGACTGTCTGATTAACTAGCAACTGACTGCTTGCTAACTAACTAGGTAAATGGAACTGAGCAACTGCCGAATAATTAACTCGAACTGCCCGAGAAGAAGTAACATCAACCAATTGTCAATTGAACGACGGCAACTGCTAACTGCTGACTGACTAAAACTGATTAAACTGGTCAACTGAACTTCCCCGCCTGCTTGTGTGAATAAAACTGCTTAACTGAACTGCTCTGACTAAAAACTGAGACTGGACTGCAACTTCACTGCCTGCTTGACTGAATAAAACTGCTTAACTGTAACAGCTGCACCGCCTGCTTGACTGAACTGCCTAAAAACTGAGACTGGACTGCGTGACTGACTAGAAACTGCTTAAACTCCTCCTGCTTAAACTGCCACAGCTGCACCGCCTGCTTGACTGAAAGCAGACTGCTGGGTTTTTCGGTTTCCCATGACTTTTATTAATTCCTCAGTCGGTCAGACTCATGTGCATACTTTAATTTTATATTCAAATTCTCGTAGCGTCTTTTTAAGTTCTACTCGTCGGTTGGCTACATGAGAATCATGCGTTCCCTATAGGCTACAATTTGGCGCCGATTTCTCTAAGGGTCCTCCTACTAACGAACTCCTTGTTTATTTTACTTCTCCTCTCAGATCTCCCCCTCAAGTTGTTCTTGTGTTACAAGCATGTCCCGTTATGCTTTGTTATAGTTGCGTCCTTTTCAAGGTTTTCAGGTATAATATCGCCCTTGCTAGCTGTATTTGGGGATCGGAATTTTTATGACCTAGCTACTCTGTCCCTTTGTTCCTGGACAATTTACCAGGTAAGAACCCAGACGTTGCGAAGTCCGGACTTATATAATTTCGCAAAGTTACTGCACAAATGTATGATACAGAATCTCTGAGGCATGTCTAAGACTTTTGCTTTAATTTATACTGATAGTGACTGATTGATGTTTAGGATTCATCAATTAAATATACTATTTTATATTATCCCTAATCGCTGGGGCTAGGAAATACTGCTCCATATTTTATTGCATTTATTGAGATTTCAGCTATGTTAATATGCTTATTATTTAAGATACTACTGCTCTTTAATCATGAATTTCATTTTTATTGTAAGTTTTGCATTTTGAAATATACACGCTACTTTTGCAACCCAGATGCCCAAATTTATATAAATTGCTTAAATGCGTGGTTTTATGCTAAATAAAACCAAGCTAATTATTTATTGAAGATTTATTAACATTGCTGTAGTTAATTCTGCAATTTAAATGTATTGTATGGAGCTTATTTAACTACTCGTGTTTATAGTATGTTTAAGGTAATAATAAACTACCTTACAATGTTACAAAATTGCCTTATCTAACTTGTTAACAGGAACATCTACCCAGGATACTTTATGGAGTTGTACTCTTTACATCGCGCCTTCTGAGCGTGGCCACAGCAATTATCTACGCAAATATCTTTTAAGAATTACAATAGAAAAAAACTGTGACATATCCCGAGAAAAAGATTGTTTACGGTACAAAATAGTAATGCAGCCATGGTCACAACGGGATAACAGTGCTCGCGTTATAAAAATGAGATAACGAAATATAAAACAATAAAAATGAGCAATGGCAACAAATTTTGAGATAGAATTCAGTATTAAGTTTATCCGCCAGGTCACTTATCGGCCAGCTACAAATAGCTACAAAAACGTATTTCAAGGACACAATCTTCCGGGCTATAAGTATTCATAATTTCTGAAAATGATAGTCAGTTTACGAAGTGAAGTATTAAAATAACATGTTATTCTTTGAAAATGCAAAATATGATTATTATGAGATAACTCATAACTTCAGCAATAGAAAAAGTCTGTGGGTGTAACGCAATTAGTCACAGCCACTCACGCACCATTTAATATAACAAAAGCATGTGCAAAATCCTGAGGAAACTTGAAAGAAATAGCTCATTTCCTGCTTCATTTGCAAAAATTAAGCTACGAGTTTTAAACGATGATAACTAAAATGTTCTTTCACAACTGACCCAAAAGCGTTATGCCAGGGTGCAGCAAAACCCACTTCGAGCCCCTAGTCACGGGACACAACCCGCATATCAGAATGCAGTGAAGAGTGCAGATAATTGTGTGTATGTACGAAAAGTCAGCATTATGATGAAATGTTTATTTGATTGATGCAAATAAATTAGCATTACATGTTAATTAGCACACAACAGGTAAGTATTTATATTGAAGTTAGCTCCTAAATGCATCCATTCATACCTACAATGTTTTGTGTGACACGTTTAATATTGACTCTCGATTGATTCTACTAATATTGGGATTAGTTAATTATCTTAAAATTTGTTTATTATAATATGATGATTATATAATTTACAAATGTGCATTTGACACCCTCCAATATAACCGCCACGGGTGGCCGAGATCGTTAAGGTGCGGACTCGTGAGCGGCAGGTCTGGGGTTCGAATCCCTCCAGAACCGTCCTCCCTGACTGAGGTTTTTTCCAGGTTTTCCTCAGTCCACATAACTTAAATGCCGGGGAGGTACCCTAAACTTAGGCCTGGAACGTTTCCTTCCTTAAAAAAAATCCTTTCTCTGTGTATCATTTCATGTATCACAAGTGTTCACCGCCTGAGGTGCCTCAGTAGTAAAAACAGGCGTTAAACACCATTAAAAACCTCCAATAGATGCCTAGACACTTTTTAACATTCGGTTTATACAGGAAGGAAACCCCCAGGATATGACCATGGAAAGGTAACTTTGCAATAAGGTAAAATATTAACTTACAGATTCCAGTGATAAAATTATTATGATTAATTGAATGATGATAAATATACATGAATGACAGGGCATTCCTGATCTTGCCTTTCTTCTTAGAACGATCACATATGTCTTTTTACCCCAGGTTAATTTCATTTTATTCAAAAGGTTGAAAGTAATTTTATGTTACATTTTGCTTCAGCTTTCTACCATTTAGCCTTGTTATAACCTTATCCCATGATTTTTTTATTATTTTCATTACCCCATTGCTATATTAAAGGCAGTAAAATTCTTTAAGTTCCCTTTCCAACTCTGCAGCCTAAAACGTTGGTGTTATGTTTTTTATCTGGTACCCATAGCATTTAGCGCGAATTGTTGACTGGTCTCTCTGTATTAGACTAAGTCAGTATTTTACAGGCTTTGTTTCACCATTAATCGTATATTTGTAGTAACCCACCTCCTAAAAAACTTACAGTTTGACATTCCTTCAGAGAGCCGGAGAACCATTTTTCAAAAATGCACTTGAAAATCATTTACATGTTCAGCTTTCCCCCATTCCCCATATTTTACTTCCATATACTAAAATGGACTTATTTTAGCATTGTACATCTTTGTAGTGTATCTATTTGTATATCTGGAATGCCAGTCAGAACCCGTAGTAACTCATTTAGTGGACCTCGTGCTTTATAAATAATAACCGATAAGTACTTTTTCCATTTCCCCACTCATATTAAAGTTTACTTCATAATAACAAATATTTTTAACATTTTGTACATCTTGTCCATTGTAGCACAATTACATGTAGTAGATTTAAAAAGTCGTTGCTTTATTTTGGTTAACATTTACCACCATTTTAGACAAAATAGGAAATGAATGTCTCTCTACAAGCTTTCCCTTATTAGAGAGAAAAAAAAATAGATCATCAGTAGACAAAAGGACAGAAATGCATGCACCATCAACTTCAGGGATATTTATTTCCTTTCCGAAGTGGTCATCTGAGATATCATCTATAAATATATTAAACAATAGGGGAAGTGGAATAATCCTTGACGGAATCGTTTACTGGCTGATCTACATTACGATATAATGTTTTGGTGCATTCAGAGCATCAGAGCTTTAATAATTTTATTAGAGACATCTTTCTGACATAATTTTATCCATAGAACATTTTTCAGAACACTGTCGAAGGCTATTTCAAAAACAACAAATATGCTACCATAGTTTACCTCCATTTCTGTTAAGGTTTTATCTATTAGTGTCTTTATAACGAACATATTATCTACCTTATAAAACCCTTCCGTGATACCTTCTTTATGCGTAGATATTTTGTGTTCGTCAGCTGATCCCCTTAATCGATAATACCGAATCTTACAGTGCACTTTACCGAACATAGATACTATTGATAAACCCCTGTTGTTCTCTGGCGCTCGTGCATTTGATTTTTAGCTACAAACCTATGCCTTTCGGTCTAAAATCACCACCCGCTACATCCCATCTCATGTTGAACGCCACTTTAAGATAATCTATGGGTAATATATATCTTGAGTACGTGGATGAGATTTAATTTCAGGAAAAACATTAGAAGAGCATAACGAAAAATTAATAAAAGTGTTTTCAAAATGACGAAAATAAAGTATTGTAAGTGAACCTGAGAATGTACATCTTTAAACTGCAGCTTAAGCATTTAATGGTTTATATACCTTAGAAAGATTTAAGATTATGGGTCTTCTCGTTCACTGTAACAGACAAAATGCAAGCAAACAAAAAAGCAAAAAATCCAGCAAAATTAAAAATAAAATATACATAGTTATATAATACACAAACAAATTAATGATATTGACTGCCTGTAAACATGGCATATTTAATACATTGGGAAACTTGATAAATATAGTGTTAGAATTCCATATGCTCTTCATTATTTTTTCTCGAGTTCAAGGGGAAAGGAAGAAGAAAAGGAGCAGAAATAGAAGAGCCGATAGACTAAGTTTTTTACTTCTATAGTTGAAGGGGCAATTTAATCTACGTTTAAATTGCTTTATTTTCCGACAATCTCTGACTCAAAGAGGAAGGGAGCTCCAGATTCTGTGAACTGATACGTTGAGTGAGGTGGAGTGGAAATGTGTTCGGTGACGAGGGATAGACAGTAAAGTCATGTTCCGGGTTTGAAACAGGGGAATGTTTACGAAGAGACAGAAAGGTATTGAGGGATGGAGATACGGAAAGTTTTGAACAGGAGCGTTAGCGAATGTAAAGCCCTACGTTCTTTTAGAGATAGCAATGGCACATAATAACAGCGAAAGGAGTAAAGCTGGATCCTAAAAAGATTACAACAATTCGTAAATATCCCACTCCTAAAACGCCAAAGAACATTAAATTATTTTTAGAACTACAGGTTATTACAGGGAGTTTGTTGATCAATTCAGTGCAATAGGTACCAGACTTATCTACCTAAGAAAGGAAAAGACTGAGACATGGGGTGAAATTGAACAAACAACCTTTGCATTATTAAAATATAAATTAACTCATACATTCGTGTTACAATCCACATTTTACACAAATATTTATATTAACTGCAGTTGCTAATGATTATGCAGTAGGGGTTATTTTAAGTCACGGAAATGTGGGACAGAACGGGCCCATAGCATATGAAAACTGAATACTAAATAAGGCTGAATGAAATTGCAGTACGGTAGAAAATTGACTACTGGACATAATATGGGCGTGTAAGCATTTTAGGCCTACTTGTCAGGAAGAAATTTCAAACTGATCATCGTAGATTTGTATGGATTACCAATGTAAAAGACACAAGTTCCCGCTTAATGAGATGTAAACCCACTTATAGAGGAACGGCAATATGAAAAACAATATGGGGCAGGGAAAACAAATGATTTTTTAAATCCCAATTGCCTTGATGCGTACCCAGCAGAATGTTTCGCAGCTAGAAGCGAGAATATAACTTAAGAAATGAAGCATAATATTGTAAAATAGATGTCCAAACACCCAATTGGTGATCTTTAACGGATTCAGAAAGCTATTGAAAGGATTACATTTTATATAACTTGGCCGGCGATGGAGCAAGATATTGCAGAAATCATAAAAAAGTGTAAGACATGTAAACTCAACCTAAAGATAAACAATCAATACAAAGAAAGCGTTGTTGTGGGATTTGGGTTACCGTTAAGGGTCTCCGATGAGAATGGTCTAGTTCTCGATATCAGTAATTGCTGCATGGGCTTCGCTTTCACCGACTACCTGATCTCCAGGATTTTCGGCGTCTTCGTTGTCTTTACATAACGGGAGTGGGCAGGTAACTCGTTAAAATATAAACACAAGAAGGTATGCGGTAAGATAAGTGTATTTATTGACCTGATTTCACATTACAAACAAACTATTGTTCGTATTGGGAACCGAATGCCCCGTAACTCTTGGACAAGCAGTTAATTGACTGGGCGCGCTGGCAGGTTAAGTAAATCGGTTGACCACGAGCTTCCGGGGTAGGTAAACAGTGACTTCATTAGCTGATTCACACGGCGTGGCAAGGCTTTGATCTAGCATATAGGTTTCTCGTAGAGAATAAAGCTTACAATGGATTATCGCTTGTTCATTACTCGAGGAGATAACCTTAGTATACGCGACTATGCATTCCATTGGCATAACATGGAAGTTACGCGCCTGCTCTTTGATGACAAACCCCCGCCGTCGAATGACCCTACATGACCAAGAGTGAAAGCATAAGTTCTAAGAGTGTATGAAAATGGCCGAATTGCTTTTTATATACAATCTCTCGGCTTGTATGCCCAAGTGTGGACATCAAGTCTCCGGGATACATACACGAATGCCCATGAGCATCGCCAGGCTTCAAATGTTTAAAATGCTTCTGATTGATTGGCCTGTTCGTGCAGAACGTTCTGGAAAGGCACGAAAATTTGGAGGGGGTTAACTTTCATAGCGCAAAAAATCATGTTCGCCGACGATCGGAAAACCCTATTAAAATTAGCTTTTGATGCCACGTGTTCACATTTCACTTCTATTCTAATGTGAAATGAAAAGTCTGCCAGTGTTATATTAGCAATCATTTCCTAATTCCGATCTGAAAATCTTATTCTATGTACACTATACACTATTTACACTTACACAATGTCGGTCCTGGTGGTGTGGTAATAACCATACTTGCCTCCTAAACCCAAGATCACGGGTTAAAAACCGACCAGGATTGATAGATTTATTCGGGCGTAAAACTCCTAAGTATTGCTTCCTTCAGAAGAGAAGTAAAGCCGGGGGTCCAGTATCGTAGATTAGGGCACGATAAAGAACCTCAAGCCTGAAACCTAGAGTACAGTATTTCTTGTATGGAGAGCACAATATTCCTTAAGAAAATAATTTTCATACATATTCAAACACAAAGAATTTATGTACATAAAGTTGACTGTGATTCTCGTTATAGTCGGTCCTGGTGGTGTACTCGTTACCATACTTGCCTCCTATACCCAAGATCGCGGGTTCGAACCCGACCAGAACCGATGGATTTTTTCGGGCGTAAAAATCCTAAGTATGGCTTCCTTCGGAAGGGAAGTACAGCCGTGGGTCCCGTGTCGTACATTTACGGCCCGAAAAAGAACCTCAAGCCTGAAAGAGAGGCCTCTGAGCAAAATTTGTCGGCCGTTTCACGCCCAGAGTTGAATGGGACGCTGATGACCTGAGATGTTAAAGAGCGTTCATAAATAAATCAATCAAAAAAAAAATCTGGTTATACCCGAATTTCTGTTGTACTGTTGCCTGTATTTGTAGTTCATTGCATTATGCTTATATGAAATCAGTAATATCCGACAACCAAATTAATATAAATTAGTTTCCAACAACCACCTTTCTGTACTTAGGATCCATTACTTCCACTCTGTTGTATACTTTTAATAAATAAGTATCACAAATACTAATAGATTTCAGTGAGAATTAATAAAATTTATATATTTTATTACATGTATTACATAGATAAAATGATTGGGTCAGTTATTCATAATGGAAGGAACTCTGTGCTATAGAAAAGCATTTTATAATGGCACTTTCGCCGTTGACGTGTTGTTTGACAGAAAATAATTTTTGCACTACCTTACCTGTAATCTAATATGTTAATGCGTCGAAGTGCCTACATGGCGATTATATTAATCACTAGGCATACAAAGAGAACAAAGAATTGTCTGCGCTTTCTTTTGATAGCTCAAAGAGTTCTGAGATAATTTCATTTAATTTTTTTTCATTTGGGTTCGCAAAATAAAATTTCATATTACTTTGTTTAATATTTATAGGATTTGTGTTATTAAACACGAAAAAGTTGGCAACAATAATGGTGAACATTTTACCCTGCAAGATCATGTATAAACAAACACAGGCTAGGTATCTGCAATTAGTAAATTACAAATGCATAAGTTAACCATGTAAATATTCAACGGGAAATGTTGTGCCCCTCCGTCAGAAATGAGGCAGAGAACGGACACATTGTGCAGAACATAAAATGACATTATTATGTATTTCCAGATTAAATATTTGTTAGACCCTAAAGGCCACAGAAAACGTTATTTAGACTTCTTTCATCACTACCTACTTCATGCTTTAGGACTTAAGTATTGTTGCTGCTCCTTAGAATTGATCATTCCATGTTTTTCTGGGATTGCCTGGATCTGATTTCCCTCTAGGTATAACATTTAAAATAAATTATAGAAATTTCTCTCAAGGCATGCGTTTGATATGCTCTGCACGGTTTTGTCTACACTCATATGCTTTATCGTTTAAACTGTCTACTTTTCATTCCTACTTTAACGTTTAATTTTTATTATTACTTTTTTTTTCGTGTTACTCCTTTCACAGATTTTAGAAATGGTATCTCTAGAGCGTGATTTCTACTTAGTTAAACTAACTTTCGCAGTCACATTGGCAACTAATCATCGCCATTTAATTCACAGAATTTCAGTTTCGTTTTCCTTTTAGTCTTCCATAACGTTCTGCTAATAGTACCGCACGTTTGATTACATCTTTTTAGTTTATATTCTCTGTTTTCCCTGGATGTGAACTTGGCAGTATAAGCAATTAAAGTTTTGACATGTTCAATGCTTTTATTTTCAATTATCATTTATGACCTTATTGGCAATTTCCCTGTAAATGCCACGACTTTATACGTTTATGTAGATATATTCAGAATTTAATTGTTAATTACATTTTGTAATTTATGCAAGAGGTTTCTGCACAATATGTTCACTGTCAGAAATTAAAATTGGTCATCCGCGAATATGACTGTTTTTAAAAATTCCTTAATTTTAAAATTAACGTTAATGTTTAAATTTATAAGTTGTTTTTCCACGCTTAAAAACATTGTCGAAATAAACGGTGATAATAAAACCCTATCGTACATCTATATTTTTATTATCAGGGATTTATTTTACTTACTTTGTTTATTATTTAATCTGGTTCCATCATACACCATTTATAACCTTTATTAGTTCCTGAGGTATGCCTCTGTGATCGAATATTCTATAAGATGCCCCTATCGACATTTAAGAATTCCTTTATATAATCAAGTAATAATATATATAGTTTTCTATTCAACTCTCTACGGGATTAAATTATTTGTTTTAAAATAAACACATTATCGACGCAAGATTTTTTCCTAATGCCTGACTATTCTTGTAATGAAACAAACTGTATTATATGTTTTCTTTTATAGAAACTGTTACAGACATCTTGTATGCTTCATTTGATATGTTTAGACCTCTATAATTTTTACAGTGTGCTTCGTCTCTTTTTTTAAAATTAAGAATTATTAAAGCCTCTTTCCAGCTGTAAACCATGGGATTTAGTATTCAGCATTTATTTATAAATTTTGGAAATCCCTCCATGTTCCCTTTGAAGTGCATTTTATAAACTCATTACTCATACTAACGATTCGAGAACTTTTTTGTATCTATTTAATGCTTCTTCTAATGCCCACAGTTCAGTTGGCACCGCTACGGGTGGCCGAGGTCGTTAAGGCGCGGACTCGTGAGCGGGAGGTCCGGGGTTGGAATCCCGCCAGGACCGTCCACCCTAATTGAGGATGTTTCCAGGTTTTCCTCAGTCCTCATAACTGCAAATACCGGGGAGATACCCTAAACTTAGGACTGGAACGTTTCCTTCCTTAAAAATCCTTTCCCAATTTATCATTTAATTTCATGTATCACCAGTGTTCACCGCCTTTGGTGCCACAGTGGTAAAAATGGGCGTTAAAACCATTCAAAATTTTTTTCTGTTGGGTCTACTTCTGAAGTAGGAAATCGTTATCTATCTATCATTAGTTTCTGAGGGTTCTACTTCTTTCCATTATTCTTAAAATTATGCATTCATTATATATTTCTTATTATATTGGTGTCAGATAATTTCATTTTTGTACTTATTTAATCAATTTAATATTCTATATGCTTAAATTGTATACCAAAATGTAATTATCAATTTTAGCGACGTCATTTTCCCAATTGTATTATTGTACTGTTTTTACTAGTTTTTTAACATCTGCTGATTTCATTTCATATTTGATAAAGTAATTTGAAGACTATTTTGTAAAAACTCCTGATACTGCTTGGTCTTTTCATCTGTTGCAATTTTAAGCTCTTCTGTCCAGTTATAAACCTTCTGTCTTCTTAAGTTTATATTATTTTACTTTTCCGTAAACATTCTTCTGACATTTTTAAAAAATTACAGTTTTTCTCACTCTTTAAATATCATAACTTTCCCTATACCGTTCTACAATGTACATGATATAAGATTTTTATTAGAAAATCGTTTAGCAAATAAGCTTTCCAACAAACTTTATTGTTTGAAAATGTTGATCGTTCATTTTCTCTTGCCTATCTTATTACAAAGTTAGTAGTATACAAGGTGATTTCTGTTAATTTCACAACTTCAATGTACATAATATAAATAATCGGTGCCATTAAGTATTTGCTACGAAATAATCAGTTATGAATCTGTTTTCTCTGGCTGGTTTTGTGTATCTGTACACATCTTTATGACAAAAAAGTGTTCATTATTTTCAATTGCTATATATATCAAAACCTCTAAAAATTTACAATTTTGATTCATCACCTATTCAGCTTCTGTGCATAATATTAGTGGATATTTTATTCCCCCAATTAAACTTTATTACTGCTTTATATATAATACTAGGCACACCTCCATTTTTATTTACCTGTAAAATGAAAGAATTATTTACACATTGGGCTTATAGGGAAAATGTGTAATTGGAGGCAACTTTTTTTCCACTTCTGTTGTGCCTGAAGAGAGTAATGGTTGAAAGTCAATTCAAGCTTTTAATTGTTCAAGGATTGTTCTGGTTTATGTATACAAATAAATATATAAACGCACAATCATATTCTCAGTAAACCAGAATCGCCTTAGATTTTCAAGTTCATTTTCAAGTGCTAAAGGTATTATATATATAGCACGTTTGTGTTGGGTATTACGGGTTGTTACATCAGCTGTTGCTCTTACCAAACCCTTAGGACATTTAGTTGCCTATTCAAGAAAATTATGTGGTGAATCTGGGGCAACGTGTTTTTGCAAAGATTAGAAGAGGAAGATAGGAAAAGATGAAACAAATGGTAAAATTCCATCCATGCATTGCAGTTATTTGCAATATTGAAATCTGAGCCCGTTAAATTAAACAAAAAAGGGGATTGCAGATGATATTTTAGTAAGTAGGAGAAATTTGAAAGTTTGTTTTCTAAAAAACCAATGTTAAATTGCGAACAGTTAAATGTGTTATATAAACATGCTATATTTCAACATAAAAAATTTATTACTAACAGTAATTTATTTATTTTTCTAATACAATATTCGGTGAGATTGTTTTTATAATTCGACGGTAATATAAGGGGGATTAATTAAGCCCCACGTGAATTATGCCAATTTTAAATGGTTATTAAGTGTAGTGATGGAAGGGATTAAAATGATTGGTTGGTTTTATTTATGAATAATTAATTTTAACGGGTTGCAGGAGATAATGCTGAGCTGCAAGATTCTGGTCAGCTGATGCTGTCATCCTCCTCTACAAACGATCTTTGTTATAATGTTGCCTCGACTTAGCTCGTCTGTAATTATGCTCGAATTTTCTTTGGTGTGCCAGAGGGAGAAGGAATGGAAGAGCAGTCCGGATATTAAGAAGCTTGGCGATGTTTAGTTAGAGGAACAATTTTATTACTGTCTGAATCTGTCCTAACTCTGTACGTCGCCGTAAGTTCCTGAGACTAGGCACTAGGAACTAGTATTTCATTTTGATCGAAAGTACCAAATTGTTCATTTTAACACTGTCTGATCATAAATATTCACTAACAAATCTTTCTATCTACGCGCTAATTCAATCATATCCGGAACTTATAATTACTAATGATGAGCTATGCTTTCCCGGAGTTAAAGTTCGGCTTCTCCTACGAGTAACAAAGTACCTAAGCAATTAAGTGTAACTTACTGAAGCAACTAACTTATATAAGTAAGCGTAGCTAACTGATAACAACCAACGAACTGATATAAACTGATGTGAGGTGAACTGAAGTAATTAAGGTACGACGGTAACTAACGTAACCAACCTTTTGGTGCCTCGAAGTTGCCTCTTTTATGTGAATATGAATGTCGGCCGTTGAGACGCTGTTATTCATTTTTTCATTTCTCGCTATAGAAAATTCTAGAACATTTCTTTTTATCTCGCCTTCCTATTAGGAACTGGGCGCTTTCAGGCGGTCTTTCTGATTGGCTGCTACATTGAACATTTCTTAAAATAATGTCTATTCGCTCCTCTTTGTACAATTTACAGTTAGCTTTTTCCTTCTAAAAGTTACGGGTATTCATAAACCCACGCTTTCTGCATATAATTTCTTTACAATTTCTTTTTATGCCCATCAGAAAAAAGATAGGGCTTCAGGATTGCATATAATAGAAAATCTTCAATCCGACTCTCGTAAAGTTTTCTCAAAAACCTAACGGTACGTGATGCGGCCTACACAATGTTAGTTAGATAAGAATATAAGTTACAAAAGAGTACACGTTTTTATATTCCTTCTGATACATTGTACATAATACATTTACTATATAAATATACTCTTGTTAACGAGTACTTGTGAAATATTTCGAGAAAGCTTTAATTTGACATGAAAAAAGCGAGTAATATAGATATTATTAATTATATACCATACAAAATTGATAAATGTGACACTATTAACTATGTTGGGTGTGAAGTCAATAAATACAGCTTCACCTGTTAAGTATAGCAAAACGCTATGGAACATAGTAAACAACGAAGTTGATCGTAATGAAAGCGCAAATTATTGGAAATGTAGGTATAACGTTAAGCATACTAATAACTCCAGTTTTACAATGGATATTTTTGCTGAACATTTTTAATTACTGATTATAATCAAATCAGTTACCATTTTGCTGCTATGTCTAGTTAATGAACATCCTGCACATATACTGCTACTACCAGGGCAGCATTCATGGTAAATGAAATGGAAGTTACACAAGCTATTAATTATTTAAGAAAAACAAGTCTGCTGGTAATAATGGTGTAGCTATGAATATAATTCGGACTGTGATTCATAGCTTAATTGTACCTTTCATATATTTGTACATTTGTGTATTTAAAATGGGTCATTTCCTTGTGTCTTAAGAGATTAATTAATTTATCAATCTTGAAGAAAGGTGGTTCTGGTGATGTAAGCAATTATACGGCAATTACTTTACGAGGTTCATTTCCAAAATACTTTTAACGTTCTTAGATTTTAGGGTTAATAATTTATAAACTAAAACGATATTTTATCTAAATATTATTTTGATATTAAGGCAGCAAATCAACGAACGATGGATGCATATTTTAAATTTTCTGATTTTGTGCATAACTGCTTTAAAATAACTTACACGTGGTGGGTGCATTCTTTGATCCAAGCAGTGCCTTTGCTTCTATACATCATAATGTCGGGTCCAAATGCCGGTGAAGACACTTGTAGAGATTTGAGCCGGTAAAGGCCCAGATGTGGCTAAGGACGAAGACATGGCTGCGAGGATAGGTTGGTCGCTTAAGTATTAAAAGACTTCGTCGAGTTCTTTCAAGTAAAGAGATTTATTTGTAGAAGTGTAGAATGATGATTACAGAATAGTTGGAGAGGCAATTGAGATATTCTCTAAGAATTTCTGAAGTCCCCAGGAGAGGAGTTAGGATATAATTAATAAGGGAAACTCCGTATCAAGAGACACACGTGTTAGCCGTCCTTACACGAAGTGGTTGTGCGCGCCCAAATGGTAAATCTGGGAGCTTATATATTCAGCCTAAAGATAAGAGAGGTCGAGCCAGACATGTCATAATTAAGAGCGTCTGATTGTTGATTCCAGACGGTCGTAAATTAGTTGTTACTATCGCATATTAGTTACTTAAGAATGATCCGACTCTTAGAAGAAAACAAATGAAAGTCTATCCATTATTTCGTTGCTACTGCGGTCATTTAAGTTATCACCTTCTTAGAACACTTGTGTCTTAAGTAGGAGCAGATGTGTGGAAATAAGGAAATCTAATTATGACGTTAATTAAAGTAGAAGACGATTATTTTAATATTCCGGTCAAAGGTGTCTTCCATATGAGGGATGAGAAGCGAATCATGATTATCAGCGGTGTCAGTGGCGTATTACAGTGACAATACTATTATAAAATTTAAATTAAATCAAGTAGGTATAAAGTCTTAGTTAATCAACTGATTTATCCTTTGTTAAATACATACAATACAGGGTTAAAATTATGAACAATATATCCAATCTACCTTCTCGTCTTTATGGATTCCATATTGAAATGTATATTATCTTGAGAATCATATTAATATATAAGGTCTCGCCCTGTATATTGATGATGCATAATTGGTTGTGAGTGCCAGTGATTTTAACTCTTTAAGACTTAAGTAGCAAATATTATCACTGAATTTGTATCTTGATGAGCAGCTGATAATTTAAGTGAATGTGGACAAATCTATTGGTTTATACTTTAGAAATAATACTTTTTTTTATTAACTTTTGATTCAGATTCTTTTTCTTATGTTTTGCGTTGTCAACTGAATGCATAGGAATTATTTTAGGCAGTCATTCATCCTGGAAGGCCCATATCGATTTCATATAAATTAAGTAAATTATGCTTTGCTATCAGATGTTTAAAAATATTCTTGACCTTTGAAAATTAAAAATTGTTTATTATGCTTTAGTGCAATCTATTTTGTTGAGCAAGATACTAATTTGGGACAATGCTATTGATGTTCAGAGGGCGTTTATTATACAAAAGACAGCACTAAGGATGTTTTTTAATTTCAAACCTAGAGGCTCATAGAAAAAAAAAGAGTTAGAAGAACATAACATACATACTGTAACTGGCTCATTTATAATAAAATGCAGCTATTTTATGACTAGAATTCAGAACCATTTATCTTAAATATAGCATGGCACAATTACTTTACGAGGCAAAGAGATGATTACATATTAGCAATTATAGTACTGTTAAATTTTGGAAGTCAACTTTTTCTGATATAAGTAGAATTATAAACACGCTATCTATAGACATTTTAAATATAATAAATTGCAATATTTTAAAGCAAGGAATAACACTAAACTAAAACACATCTTTAAAATTCACTGAATTTTCCAATTCTTAATTCCTATTGATGAATCTATCTGTACCATATTTGGCAAAAAAATATCTACCTATCCACCTTCCTTCCTTCCATCCATCCATCCATCCATCCATCCATCCATCCATCCATCCATCCATCCAACGGGGGCGGCCCATCAATAAAAGCCAAATGTGCCCTGCCCTCCCAAAGAAAATGCCATAATTATTTACCATTTTCTCTTTTCTTGGCCAACTATTAAAAGAGAAAATAAAATACCTGAAACAGCAATGAATAACCGATTAGTACTTAATTATATCTTATGCAATAAGCGCCTTACCTCTCTGTTGTAGTAGCAGTAGCATGCGAATCCTCCGTTGGAGAGGGTATTCGTGGGCCAGTACGAAAACTATTACGTTTTATATAATTTCATTCGCTAGCAAAGATTTACAAGGTCTTATTTGTGTCTTCTTCTATAATGGGTTAACCTTTACCCTGATTGTTTCTGCGTTCATTTGGGCCAGCAAGAAGACAGCCCATGACCAGCGCTGGCATTCTGTCATTTCTTAGGAAGCAGATGTTCAGGGATTACTGATATCACGAATAACTGACTAGGAGTTATTTTCGCACTTTGTTTGAAATTTGGTGGTTTCCTCACTGTCTGTTTATGTAACATTGATTTTCACAATGTTAGCTGTTAAGTTATAAAAAGCGTATTTATTTTGTGGCAATGAATAAAATGGACACTTTATTAAAGGCTTCATTTTCGCGTCTAAGTTTATCTGTTATGATGGAAATGAAACGGTTTGGACCTCATCAATCAAAAGCTATAGGAACTTCTCAACAAGACGGCACAAAATTACCGTTTTAAAAGGATCTTGGCTGAAAGCTTGTAAAGTGAGAAACGTATCTTATCAATTGGAATAAGATTAGAAAATAAATAGAAAGGCAATTTCCTTTCTGCACAGGCTAACGAACGACAGATTTACATGCATGTCCACATTTTTTTTTTTAATATTACGACATATCAGTCGGGGTAAACCAGTTGAAAGATTCATACAATTTATTGCTGTTTATAAATTGACTGCAGAAGGCCTATGACTTACTTTAGCAGCTGAATTAGAACAATTCCATATAAACGAGATGTTTATAGAACAAACGTACGAGGTGTAGTTATGAGAGAATTTCGGAGAGGGTATCGTCTTGATAAGAGCTCTTCCCCTACATCTTTTGGGTGTCATGTAGTTATGCCCCTGGGCCACTCTTCTACTAGAGCCACGAGCCCCCAATGCTACCTACCTACCCACCCACCTACCTACTACCTACCTACCTACCTACCTACCTACCTACCTACCTACCTACCTACCTACCTACCCACCCACACATCCACACATCACACCATCCACCCATTCATTCATTCATTCATTCATTCATCTATCCATCATCCATCGATCTTCAGGAAATTTCCGTTAATTATAAACATACACACCGATGCAAGACACCATAACTTCCAGGGGGAGAGCAGTACGTTTAACCAGGCATTCAGAAACCTTAATTAACTTCTAGGGGGAGAGCAGTACGTTTAACCAGCCATTCAGAAACCTTAATGATGTTACAAATAAGGGTATATCTAACAAAAGGAAATAGTGTTGCCAGGTAATGTAGCAGTTCACGAGGGTCTCACAGAAGTATATGCATAGTGTAACACATATCACTGCTGATATAAAGCGCCACGGGTGCCCGAGGTCGTCAAGGCGTGGACTCATGAGCGGGAGGTCTGGAGTTCGAATCCCGCCAGGACCGTCTTCCCTGACTGGGGTTTTTTCAAGATTTTCCTCAGTCCTCATAACTGGCAAATGCCGGGGAGATACCCGGAACTTAGGCCTGGAATGCTTTCTTCCTTAAAAAATATCCTTTCACAATATATCATTTCATTTCGTGTACCATCAGTGTTCACCGCCTGTGGTGCCTCAGTAGTAAAAACAGGCGTTAAACACTACTCAAAAAAAAAAAAAAAAAACTGCAGATATTGATTTGCGGCTCTCAGAGAGTGACATACGATGTTGGTAACTCAATGTTATATATTTGCATAACTAATAATAGCTTCGGTCTATGCCAGCTATCATTGAACGATCTGTATGGGTTACACGTTGACACAACTAGTTAGATTCAGTGATTGAGAGCTGATCTGAATCTGGCAGATTTTAATGAAGTTGCATGAAGAAAATGGTGTAAAATTCCATGGTAACATTATAACATAGGAGGATATTCAGTTTGCTCAAACAACTGTTATTGAAGTACTATAACGTTATCCTTCCCTGTGGGCAGCAGCGAAACTTAATGATAATAAAAAGCAAAATAGCTGTGTTGCTGAAATACCAGAAAAAGCACACTTTTTATCTAAACAATACTTGGCAACAAACGTTTAAGATGGTTTTACAGCAAAATATAGAATTAAATAATGTCTATATATTTTAAAACACCAAGCAAAAATTATATACACAGTTATTTAAAATTTGAACCAATTACAATGTATTGATATTCAGGAAATTCGTTTGTAAGTGCATCTAGTAAACCTATATGTATTACAAAATAGCAATTATCACTATATATACTTGCTCCCGATTGCAATTTAATATCATATTTCGTACAACATGCGGTTTTCCATTTCCTCTTAAGTTTATATCATTCCAGTAATATCTGCTATATTCTGTACTAACTGCAAATTGAGTTGAAGTTTCTAAAGCGTTTTATTTGATTTGATATTTTTGATTCCATATTGGGATTTGAGCTATGATTCCACTCATGTAAAGACCGAGTGCATATTGATGAGCGATTGATTCCGACAATATTACCATTCCAATTAATCTGCTGAAATCAAAGCTTTACCATAGGCTCATTTAGATCCGATAAGCGATATCGGAAAATGTTATTTGCTTAAATTTTGTTTGTATAATTAGAAAAAATGAGAACCATATTAATGACCTAAGCTTCTCAATGAAGTCCATACTATCCTCTTAGAACGAGGAATAAATAAATTTATATTATGTCCTCTTTCCTCTACATTTTCAGATTAAACTTTTGCATTTCACCAAATATATTTTCCAACAATGACTTTATTATCTTTATTTGCTTTTCTATGCATTAATTTTGAAATGGTAGATACATATAATGATTTGTTAATGAATTTTAGTAAATTTACAAATATGGCACACAGATGAAACGGATAATGCGATATACATGAAAATAAAAGTATAACATGATGCAATGATAAAAGGTCAAACAAGCACACTAAAATATAAGCTATATACTTTGTGGAGAAAAGGTCTAAGAAAAGTAGTTCAGTGAGTTCTATTGGAAGAGTAGTCATTTATGAATATAAGAAAACGCGAATACATATATTTTTAAAAACATGTCTTTTTTTAGAAAAACAGACAAATACTTCTTGTTAATGAAAAAGGAGTAGATAGTCAAATGGACAAAAGGGCCATTTGGGAAATAAATTCATATTCCATAAAAAATTCAATACAAGCTCCCACTATAATGTATAGGTATATTTAATGTTGTTGGTGGCGAGTGTTCACCATTTCCACAAAAGAGGACATTTTAGATTTGTAAGATTAATCATTACATCTTCCCGATTTCCTTGATCACCGATATCCAACTACATTCCTTTATCTATATTTTGGCCTTCCTCTACTGCTTTTACAAAGAGTGACGCTCTAAGTGGCAGCTGCCTGCTTCCACTTAATGTAATTTCCAATTAGACTTTTTACATGCTATGAGACACCAGTACTTTAATTAAAAGTTAAAGGTTGTCTGACGCTTCTAATATTGCTATATTATCAAAACGTGTTTCATTTTTCTGTGACATTTAAATTTTAAGTTACTTACAGCATAATTGGAAATTCGAACTCTTCTAGAGTTACAAGTTAATGTTTTAAGAACCGAAACTTGATGTTTTATAATCATTTCGTGGTTAGTGACGTTTACATTTTTATTTTTCTGCACTTGACGTGTATAAATTAAAACACAATATTGAACAGCAAAATTCTAGAGTTGTGTCGCAAACGAAGAACGCCAGTCAAGAATAGTGGAAAATGCAGTATAAATAGGAGTTCCAAGAATCTGTTTGAGCAAGGACTGTTTCTCAGCGTGTTGGTTGTTTATCTTTTAAGCAAAGGAATTCCAAACATTTTTGCCTTTCTTGAGCACCACCACTATGAATGAGTACTGTAAAGTGAAAAAGAAGTTCTGAAAGATGACATTTCACTGACTGTGAAATTAAAAAGCTAACTTCTCCAATACAATATTCGCAGCTATTTATTAAATAACGGGACTTTCAAATAAAGTAGTTGTAATGTTTCAGGGGAATTTAATTTATTGTATTTTAACAAATTAAGTGAACATAGAGTTTATTAGATGTATGGAATGCTAGGTGTAATACTTTTTCGGTGTTAGGCTACATAGCTCTTCTATTACTCTTAGTTTTATTACCAACTTGGCTTACATTAGGATTAAGGAATGTGTAAAATGACTAGATTTTTCTGTTATGACTGTTTTTCCTAGATACGTCTAGTTATCTCACCCCGATAAATACAGTTACTTTAAATACGTTAAAAAGCATTCCTATAGACAGCGTTTTTTAATTTGAAGACGACATACGAACTGTATTCTTTATTTGGTTAAGAGACGAAGGCTACAAGTAATCAATTTCTTATTTGATTTCTGAAGATATAACTATTTTGAAAAAGAATCAGGACGCTTCCTTAAAAAAAATATAGTTTTTAAATTTTTGTCTGTGTGATTGGTTTAGTTTTTTTGAATATATTGGTTTTTGAACAATAAATCATTAAGAACATTTACCTGCGTGTTATGTAGACATTAAAGAAATTACTCTATCTGTGAATTGTTTTTCTTCATGTTGGTCATTCCAGCTCAGATGACCATCATCTTTTAATAAATGTATCATCTGCGTAACTTAAAGCTTCCAGCATTTTTTCTTAGAGATGAAACGCCAACCAGACTAATTTTATTATACATATAGGAGTAGCCGCATTGATAACTGTCATTTTGCATTTAAACTTATCTCCACAAAACGTGAAAAGTTCAAAAAATAAAGAAACTAATGTGATCTTTGTTCTTTGCACGGTCGACTTAACTTCAGTCTGTTAAAGCTCTGTTCTGGAGTGTGAGGTTTCACTTTGCTTAAAACTTAAAACACAGCTTCTCGAGTTCGTGTTTTATAAGTATAATATGGAAAATTGTATCTAAAGACGCGAACTTTCCTTACTTTTCAAAACGTGTTTGTTAGGTTGCTTACTATGTACTTTGCAATACGCATTTGTTAACGCGTTCCTTGTTGTTAAAAGGCACTCTTTTGTATTCTCTGCTTTTACTCATTATTTTGCTATTATGAGACCCCATTTTTTCTTTTCTTCGTTCTTTCACTACATTTTCATAACCAGTAGTTCCACTCACATCATAGGAGCCTACTTTAGAGCATGTCATAAATAGCTTGAAATACTAATTAATGGGTGTAGAGGTTTCATATTATGAAGTTCTGCCTCATATCACGCTTATGTATTATTTTTCTATTGTCTTAGGACAATCATGATCAAAGCTGCCACAGCTGTTGACAGCATGTCAAAAAGTATTGGAAAGAATTGTATATTTACGTAGATATACAGCTAATTATAAGCCATCAAGACGAGAGTAAAGGTAAGTTTCCGAAATCTTTATTTCTCTAATTGAAAAACTACGGGAGAAAGGTTGCTCCTCTGAAAACTTCTATGAGGAAACCATTACTTTGTTTCTGAACGTGTGAATAGCTAATTGCGGGCATAGTTAAATATTTACAATCACAGTTTAAGCTGAAAACAAGCATTCAGAGTAAGAAAAGGTATTATCATATCTGCGGCATTTTTAAATAATGAACATAAATGGAATCTGTTAACAGTCCGAATGGTGATAGAAATTAAGTATTTGTCAGAAATGAGGTAACAAGGTGTCTGACGCAAGAACTAATAATTATTGCTACGGCATTTAATACCTGCAAAATATTCTTTCCATTGGGGACTAAAGAGTTGCAATTGTTATGTAAAAAAGCGAAGTAAGGAGGTGATCTAGCTATACAATAAATAGCTGCACGTTAGTGTTCAGTTCTTAATGTAAGTTCGTCATATTCGTTCACTCCGGAAGGTTGGTAGTAATTTATGGCCCTATTAGGAAAGTTCAAGTTAAGCACATTTTTCCCATCATTGACGCCTGTGTAACTTTGATCACTTTATTCAATAAGGCGACCTTAGCGCCGTCAAATAATAGGCTCACTCATCAAATATGACGACACTGATGTCATTAAAGATGGAGGAGCCAAAATGGTGGTGGCGCTGATGTGGTGTACTTTCGCTGTCCGAAATGGGGCCGGTAGTGTTTGCGCTACCAACTTAAAATTTTTAAAAATTGAAATAAGCAAAGCGTCAGTGACAATCTGATATTATGTAATATTCTAGTTGGGAATATTGCATCATAGAATCAAGAATAAAACGACACAGAAAAATATGTATTGTACTTACATTCAATGATCAGAGTGGGGGAGGGGAACGAAAGCTACCGAAGGTGATGTTTGTATATTAGTTAAGATTTCCTGGAGCTGTTGTTTAGTTTAGGTTAAGTTATGTGGTGATATCACGTGACTTGATTTGAGGGAGAGGCCCGGGTACCCGAACTTGGGCGTCATCGGCGGAGCAGATGATCTAAAGGCTATGCTTTGGGGGCGCCATTGGCGAAGTGTCCTGGAGGAGATGACATGTTGTCCAATCGATGGAAGTTTAGGGATGTCAGAGCGAGTAAAGTTGACCTAAATTAGATATTGCTGCTTCGCATTTGATGGAAATAAGAAACGCCGCGTTTGGTGGAAAATAAGAACCATGGGCGGAACTCATCTTGGATGTAGAAGATGAAAGGAAGTTTTTGTCAATGTAACATGTTAAAAAATTAAAAGTGTAGCACAATTAACAAATACCACGTAACAGTTTTATTGAATAAAGACCCTTGGTACACATAGCAAAAATTAACTACATTGTTACATTTTGCCAAAATAACTAAAATTCTTAAATATTATCAAAAATGTTTCTTATATATTATATCTTTCACATTCCGACTAATTCAATTGACGCAAGCGCGGAAGCGCTAAATATATCTCACTCAACACACACTAGCGCTTTTTTGTGTGCTGTGAATTATAATTTGTCCTGTTTTAATAAAAAAATAATAAATGACCTATGGTTACCACATGCACATTTGTCCATATCATTCACAACACTCACTAATTCCTCCCCACCACTGCCAAGTTAGTCTATCTCGAGTACACTGATCATTTTATTAACTGAGCAAGGTTATAAAGTATTGGAAATCCCTGTAGCTGGTCGTGTATCACCATATTGTGAAATGCATTGTCATGGTGAATGCGTTCCTTAGTTGTAGGAGGTTGAGCAAGCAATGGACGAATGCGTGCTATCGTCGCTACTCACGGTGGCAAAACTTTTGAAAAATGATCAACAATACAGTTACAGTGATAGACAATGTGCAGAGAGAAATATCGGTACATTGTCGGGACTCGTCATGTGAGTGTATACGTATAGATTAGGTTTATGCATGTAATAAATATTACGTTCCAGTTTATGTAATGCTGTGTGTTAAAGACAGCCGTATTGAATCATTATCGATAGATGGACTTTCCAAATGATGATATTTTGCGCACCTTCTTCGAGAGTTCCGACGTTGAATCATAAATTTACCTATTATACTCTAATTGTGAATTTATAAACTAGTGATAGTGATGTATATGTTAGAGAAGAGTCGTTTGCAGAAGTAGATGGTATTGCTAATTTTCCTCAAATATTTCCTCTGTCATCTCAGCGGGATCAGGTACCGTCAGATCCCTCCTTAGTGAAAATGGTGGCTAGAAACGGAATTGAATGATAAGTTATGAACCTAGTATCATCTTCGTCAAGAAGATGGTCTATTGTAAATGTCCCAAAAGAGCTAGGAGTTCCGCCCTGTGACGCACTGTAAACGGGTGGTCACAATGAGGACATACTAGAGCTGGTTCACCATTAAAAAGTTAACGGTGACTAAAAAATCAATGCCCATTTCGTAAACGTGCTAAAATTACTTCTTCGCAACGAACTATTTCGTAAACGCAGACACTAAGAACCGAGTCCTGAGGTACACCGTTCTTTGAAATGAAACGAGAAAATAAAACTGAACCCACGTAACATCAAAAACCCGGTCTTTCCATAACTCGTGATTAAAAAAAGACATTGGACCAAATATACGCCAGTCATGAAGCGTACAAAGGATACCGCTTCTCCAACGGGTATCATAAGTTTTATTCAGATCAAAATACACAGCGATCGTTTGGCACTTCCGCACTAATCCATCTATAGCATGGGTGGAAAGAGAGACCAGAGTTGACTTAAAGAGATGACGACGAAATCTGCATTGGACGTAGGTCAATATTTTCCTCGACTCTAACCACAAATGAACACCCCGTTAATTATACATTTCATCGCCTTGCAAACGCAACTGATTAGGGAAGGAAGATGAGAGTCCTTTCCAGATAATGATTATTATTTAAAGGCCGCAAAACAGTTAAGGTCATTAGCACCCAAACACATCAAAAACTGCACCAAGATTAATTAAATAAATAAGTAACCTTCAAAAAATCAATGTAGTAAGAAGTAACAACAGCACTTTGGGCAATAAAAATAAAAACCCCAAAACCATTAAGAGGGGTAAAATTGTCAATAACAAACAAAACACTGGTACGAGAATAGAGCTATGATGCTTATTGTTTAAAGCGCGCAAAACTGCTTAGATCTTTACCGCCCAAACACACTCAAAACTGGGTTAAATAAATAATCTACACAAAAATTATTGTAGAAAACAAACTATTTTAGCACTTTGGGCAATGAAAACCCTTAACATATAACGAGGATAAAAAATCAACAAAGAACAAAAGACTGGTAATAAAACGCATCAGCATGAGCTGAAAACAACGTATTAAAATAGTCTAAAAATGCCGTCATAAATAAATTGATATGAAATCACACCTTGCTCCAAACATCAAAAACACACGCATAAAACGGAGTACTCGTTCAACAGCAACCACTTCATTTGCAAAAACCTCCTCAATAGAGGATTGCAAACTCAGGGATAGTCTAAAAGCCGCTAGAAGGTGGCATTTAAGTAAAATGGGACGCACTATAAAAGGGTGGTCACAATGAAGACATGTTGCAGCTGGTTCACCATTAAAAAGGTGACGGAGGCTAAAACGGCAATGCCCAGTTCGTAAAGGTGCTAAAATTACTTCTTCATGACGAACTGCGCGAGAAGAAGATAACCAATTAAAAGGAGCCAATTTACATTGTCGAAGCTTTACTTTGGAGTAAACTCCATTCTTCGCGCCAGCAGGAGAGAACGCCTCGACGGAAAGAATGTTTAAGATCCTCCGAATGAAACTTTGCTTACATTCAGCAGGGTCTAAATGGGTGGATTTAGCTGCGACTTCTGCGGTTTAATTGCCTGGAAGTCCCACATGTCCAGGTATCCAGCAATGTCACGCCGACCCCAGGGTCAATAAAAGTAAAAACTGCATGCTGGATCTTCTGTACAAGAAAGTGTTAGTTGCACAGCTTTTCAAAGATAAAATGGCACGCAAAGTATCGGAACAAACAACACTGACCCCGGCTGCTATTCAGAAACAAATAAAAACGCCCGATAAATAGCATAAAGATATGCCATAAAAATACGTGTTGCAGCGCAAAGAACAAATGTAAAACTACCTGCATTAGGAATAAAGGTATATTCAACACTTGTGTCAGATTTCTAGCGGTCGGTATAATAAAATTGCATCTAGCAATGGAAGACACGACTTCCTTAAAATGACGACGAATAATAGGTGCCGCGTTAGTGAAGTTAGGACAGGACGTAAGCCCAAGATGAACGGGGACCTTTGCTAAAAGCCTAGGAGGAAGAGAAGTTTCCCCGGCTAAGAAAAATGCAGGTAAATGCATGCCAAAAAAAAACTAACAAAAGCCAGCAGGACTAGGAGAGAAAGACCGAGCAGTGTAAAATGGAGCAAGCGACATACTATAAAACGGATAATTCCTGGATTATTGAGGTTGTGGAGCTAATAGACTACCAGAAGCACCAAGTAAAAGGTCCCTAAAGTAAGACAACGGAGGTTCTCCAGACTCCGCAAATAGCCTTGACACAGGACTCGTAGGGAATACTTCAAAGGCGACAAGGATTCCCCAATGATGAATGGAGTTAAGGCGACGAAGAATGGAAGGTTGCGCAGAGTCTTAAACTACACAGTGATAATCTAGATTGGATCGGATTACAGAACGGTAGAAACGTAAAAATACTGCCCTGTCTCCTACCCAGGATGTGCCACTTAAAACACGTAGAAGCCAGAGAACGCCCACACCTGTCTCTGAGTTGCGCTAAATGCGATGACCGGCATAATTTCATACCAAATACCATGCCAAGGTACCTAAAACTTATCTTTTTTTATTAGTGTTTAACGCCCCTTTTTACTAATGAGGCACCACAGCCGGTGGACACTGATGATACATGAGATGAGAATTATATATTGGGAAAATGTGGAAGGAAAAGTTCCAGGCATTTGCCATTTATGAGGACTGAGGAAAACCTGGAAAAAGCTCAATCAGGGAGGAAGGTCCTGGTGGGATTCGAACACCCAACCTCCCTCTCACGAGTTCACGCCTTAACGACCTCGGCCACCCGTGGCGGTCCTAACTCCATCTGCGAAAGCAACATCATGTAGGCTAAGATGGAGAGATGGTGAAGGATACTCTTTACCGCGTCAGAAATTCAAGCAGACGGTCTTCTCTGCAGAGAATGGAACCAGTGGTTTACACTCCATGGTTAAAGGCGGTCTAGACAGTATTATGGGCGGCTTCTCAAAACACAATTTTTCCAAGAGGAAAGATAGATGGCAAAATCGTCAACAAACAACGACGAATGGATTCCTAGCGCTAAACACTCTGCGAGAAATTGATAGCACTGGCAAAGAGTGTGACGTTAAGTACCGAAGCACAAGGTATTCGTTCTCTTGAATAAACCCAGATGATAAAACTGAAGCCACGCGAACATTACTCGGTTGAACTCGGTCTTTCATAAACTCTTAATAAAAAGAAACGTCCGACTACATATGTGCCAATCATAAAACTTTCGAAGGATACCGCTTTCCCAAGAAGTGTCGTAAGCTTTTTCCAGATCAAAGAATACAGCGTTCGTTTGGCTTCCGTACAAAAGCTTCCATTACATGAGTGGAAAAAGATACAAGATGCTGAACTGAAGAGAGATGAGGACGAAAACAGCACCGGACGTTCTTCAATAGGTATCTCGACTCTTAACCCCTACATTAGCCGCCCGTTAATCATGCATACCACAACCTTGCAGACGCAAGTGGTGATAGAAATCGGACGGTAATTGGAAGGAAGGTGTCGGTCCTTTCCAGGTTTAGGTATAGCGATGACGATGGCTACTCGCCAAGGGCTCGGAAATGTGCCACTACATCAAATAGAATAAACATATGGAGCAAAAAGCCTTGCCTTACGCTGACAAATACTGCAACATAGCAACACGATTGTCATCTGACCCGGTGCGCAATGCTGAGAGATAGAAAACGTGTGCTCCAATTCCCTGTCTGTAAAAGGGACATTATAGCACTGCTGATTCTAGAAGGAAAAATAGAAACCTCTCGACTCCACCTGCTCCTTTAATATGCAAAATGAAAGAAGAATAAATGGCGAAGTTTAAAACATCAGCGAAAGGGCCCTTAACGTATTGGCAATATCAATCGGAGTAGCAAGTAAACGATGTTGTAGCTTAAGATCGGCCATAGACATAAACCCAGGTTTGCCTGCAACGCGGCTTAGCCTTACTCAAACTTCAGATGAAGGCTTTGGGCTGTTAAAAGATGAGGCGAAAGCAATCGAAAACTCCTTTTTGCAATCCTTAATCTCTCGGCTGCATTTACCGCGCAACAGTTTATAAAGAATCATATTCTCCAATGTAGGATGGCGACAAAAGGCTCATAAAGCACATCAGCGTGCACGCGAAGCATCCCGGCATTCGTCGGTCCACCAAGGAACCGGAAAGCGTCAAGGGTGTAAAGACGACCGGGAAATAGCCCTATCAGCAGCTGTAATGACGACAGATACGAGGTATTCAACCTTAGCGTCAATAGATGGAAATCCTCAACCTGAAAATATGGCTAAAGAACGGAAAAGATTCCAATTCGCTTTGGCAATAAGTCACTTCGGCATGCTTTGAGAATGTGCGTGTTAAGAAAAGATACGTACTACACAGTAGGGGGTCAATGGAATGGAAATCAGAATGAAGTTCCAAATAAACTCTACAGCAATTGAGGTGGAACAAAAAGATAAGTCCAAATGAGAACATCTGTGGGAACTGTCAGAGAGAATATTGGGTTGACAGTATTAAGCAGAGTAGGATGGTGGGGATCTAAAATGTCTGCTAACATGCTACCCCTGGTACACTCGGTGGTAGAGCCCCAGAGGGGATTGTGCGCATTAAAATTTCGCAAATAAGGACACAGTGTAGTAGCTGAGATAGAGGATTATCCAGATCGGCACGATGACAGTGGCAAATGGAGATAAGTAAAGATTGCAGAATATAAAATTGAGGCCAGAAAAGTAAACTGTAGTAGCCGCAGTCTCTATAGGAGTCTAAGAATTAAAACACCACCATTCACGGAAGTGCAGTCTTCGGGAGGAATATCGAATGTCACCAAAGATAACCGCGTATAGTGAAAGAATCCAAGGAAGGAAAGAAAGTGATCGATGTTTAGCCTCTTGGAGACACACAAGTGAAGAGTTAGTCGAGCGTAGAAGTAACTCCTGTTCAGGTCTTCGACTGCGGAGTTCACGCACATTCCATGACAGATTAGCCATAGTTAAAATGAGATATAATAAAATAAAATAACACCTTAATTTTTAGTCAGTTCAGGATGAATCAACCGTTCTTTCTTCAATCGCATGGGACTGCATTATTTATCTGGAGCAGGCACACCCTGCCCAATGACCTCCTTAAAGGGAATGTACTCCAGCTGAAAGGCATCCACCGATTCCTACACCTGAAATCGGTTTGAAGTAGAAATAGATAGTGATGGCGACCGCCTAACGGTTTTACTCCCATCATAGGAGCCGGACCTCCAAGGAGGATAAGGGTTCGAAGTCTCCTTCCTTTGCTCAAGAGTGTAAGTTTTCAAAAAATCAATCCGTGTATATGTAGTCTTGAATTTAATATCTGGAGCTGTGTAAAGTCAAGGTAACAAGTCTGTATACTACTGTCACACTTCTGAATAGTGGAAGAGGTTTAAGTACTGTTAAGTACCGGTTTAGGTACTACGAAAGCTTTGCCTTGCCTCAGAAAAGGAAAGCTTTTCCTTTACCCGCAGTTCCTGGATACAGCGCTTTTCTCATAACGGGACAGTCGCAGGACGAAGATGGGTGGTCTCCGCGGCTGTTTACGCAGAGCGGATAAACATGCTCCCTAGTGATTATTTTTGCCGCAGGTGGCACCAACGAAAATAGGACTCATTCGAGTGTGCCTAAACGTTGGCTTGGAAACATCGCATTGGGCTGTGAATTTACTGGCGCAGTTCTAATACCTCGCAACCATTCTTAATTCTCTGCTGCAAATGCACTCTATTAAAAGCGAGGAAGAGAGTACGGGTGGGTTGTACCTCCTCTTCCCTTCTCGTCAGCACGCGGTACACAGACGTGACGCCTTGCTCTTCCACATATCCCTGAACCTTACTATGTCATAAGCTCGAGTAAATCGGGTTTATTACCCCGCGGAAAGAAGTCAGGGTTCTGTGGTGCTCGACACGGATCACATATACGTGGAGAATTATCGCCTTAAGCAGTAAGTTGGCCTGCTGTTCTCCCAACGTCTCCACCAATAAAGAGCCAATCCTTAAGTGCGTACAAAATATGCAGGGCCAGAAATGGAATCGATACACTTTTGAATAAGACCTTCTTCAGTTCTACTTATTACCAAGTAACGAGGGAAACTCTTCCCAGTTACTTCTTTTATTTCCACTCTCTTGCTCTTATCTTTAGATGAGAAATTTCATTTACCATAGCGAGTTCATCCTCCACCATTGCACCTGTCTCCGATGGCTGGCTGCTTCCTGGGCTACACCCCGGGGCTTAGGTTACTTATCCTGGATTGAACTTAGTAACCTCAGGGTCAAACCTTCCTGGCTACAAAGGGACCCAATCGCTTGCAGAAAGTTAAGAGCATATGTAATGGTCCCTCTCCTGGCCTGGGGTTTACCAGGGGACTCGCTCACGTCCTACACGATAACACCCTACTGTGAGTCACACCATTAGCCAGTACCTTTATACCGTGTCAAATACAGTGTCATCCGTCAGACTAAAAACAAAATAAAATGAAAATGTAGGCAAAATAAAAGGTGTCAAACACGCTGAGCGTGGACCTGAGGGCGTAGCTGGCTATGCCCCATAACCTAAAGGTGGGCCCCTGAGGGATTTAGGGTTCCAAGTTTAGGAACAGGAATGACAGTGGCCAAACGCCATGCGCTCATAAAAGTGCCATTACACCAAATAGAATTAACAATTTGGAGCCAAAAGGCCTTGCCTTATGCTGACATATGCTGCAAGATAGCAACCGGAATGCCATCTGGCCCCGTTGTGCAATGCCGAGAGGTAGAAAGGGCATATTTCAATTCCCTGGCTGTAGAAGGGACCCTAAATCACTCCTCTTTTAGGAAGCAAAGCGGAATCCTCTCCACTCAACTAGCTGCTTTAATGTGCGAAATGAAGAAGGTTAATTGGGTGAGCTGGAAACATCAAGAAAAGTGTGCCCTAACGTATTGCCTATGTTTATCGGAGTAGCAAGAACTCGAAGTTGTAACTTAAGACCGGGTATAGGCTAAAACCCAAGTTTGCCTACAACGCGGCGAAGCTTACTCCAGACTACAGACAGAGGCATGGTGCCGTTAAAACAAGAGGTGAAAGCAATCCAAGACGCCCTTTTGCTATCCTTAATAATTGGAGGGCATCTGGAACTCAGCTATTTCTGGCGAATCATGTTTGCTGAAGTAGAAGGGCTACGAAAATCTCGCAAAGCACCTCGGCCTGCATTCAATGCGTCCCAGCATTGATCGGTCCATGAAATAGGCTAAAAGATTAGTGCACTGTATGTACCGGTCTTATGTACAACAGATTGGCGAGATTGGTATCGTCTCCGGGTCTCAGTAAAGGAGAGTTTTTCATTATCCAGATATCCTATACACAGCGCTTCTCTGGAAAAGGAGGACAGTCGGGCTAGTAGGCTGGATGATCTCCGGGGCAGTTGACGCAGACGGGTGCGGATTCAGATGCTCCTTCATGACTATCTTGACCGCAGGTTACACAAATGGAAATGGCACTCTTACCAGATATGCGTATATGGTCAAAGCGCTGACATTTAAAACAACGCAACGGGCTGGGGATATACGGGCACACCTTAATCGCCTCTTAGCCATCCTTAATTTTCAGCGGCAATTCAACCATGTTAAATGTGACGAAAAGAGTACGGGTAGTTTATAATTCACCTTCTTTCCTCTCCTGCATTCGATACACCGATGTGATCTCTTGGTCTTACAAACAAGTCTGGATTTTCGGGTCGGACATACCGTCTAGTACTATTGTTGGTAACAACTCATCGCGACGAATTTAAAAATGTTCCTCAACGTGGATTGGATTGTCCTGGAGTATCGTCGCTTTGAGCAATGAGGTTGTTTGAGACAGTCCATGCGTCTCCACCAACATAAAACCATTACGAAACGGGCACAGGACTTAACGTGCCTAGATATGGCATTAATGCCCTTCTGAATTATAAACGGGGTTTCTTGCTAAACGACTGACCTGAGCACTAAGTATCGCAGAAACGACTTCTGGCATACTTCCTTTACATGCACTCTTCTACGTTTCATTTGTATATCATAATTGTCGTACACCATAGAGATTTTATTCTCTACCATTGCAACTACTACGATGGCTAGTGCTTCCAAGGCTCCACCCCGGCTTATGTGACTTGTCCTGGCTTGAACAAACCTCAGTCAAACTTTCCCGGATCCAGACATAGGAAACCAATTGCTTACAGAAGGTTTACAGCTCCTACAATGGCTCCTCCCCGGGCCTGGTCTTTACTAGGGTATACGCTCTCGTACTACATGATATCCCAATGTTGGGTGTTACGCTATTATCCAGTTACTTTTACAATGTCAAAGACGGGGATTTCCATCAGACTAAAAGCAGGGAGGTATGAACAATAAAAATTAAAATACAAGCGAAATAAAGAGGAGTCAAACATGCTTAGTGTGGACCTGCAGGACCAGCTCTGGTGCCTTGGGATCACTGTACCCCGTACCCAAAAGTGGGCCCGTGAGGGGAAAATTCTGCCCAGAAAATTATAAAGACAATGCATAATTTGTCACTCCGCACAACAGAGAAAGAGGTGCAGTGCACGTGCGGTGTGGTCAAGTTTTGCATGCTAAATGTGCAGTACAAAACAAGTGCCGTAATTAAACCAAAATTAAGACAACCATAAATACATGAAAAGTGTACAGTTAGCAGAAAGCGTTTTGTTCGTTTTGAGTTAATATTTCAGTTCTGTTTCATTTTTTGTTTGTATTACATTATCAATACTAGTCAAAGTATTTTATTTTCTGCTGAGCGTTGAAGCACAGATATTTAAGTTAATTTCAGTGTAATAAAGTGTTTTGAAATACCGCACAGCATTAAGTATAATATTTCATCTGATGATAAGTCATCACTACTTGTGGGGACAAGTTCACTTAACTAGCTCACTTTCCCTACTTGCACATATGCTACATTTTTAAAATTTATAGTCGATCAAGCTGGTTTGCGTAATTTGTTTTTGCCTTTTAATTCACAATTCAATATCCTAGCATTATAAACTTTTAAGTATCTCGTATATCTTAATTTTAAAAATGATAATTAAACCCAAAACACTAAACCCCTATTGATATTTTTAAAATATTTAATATCGGTTGAAAAAATTAAAGTTTTTGAAAACTTTAAATGTTAATGTTTTTGAAAACATTAAAGTTTTTATATTTTTGTGTTACTATTAATCAATTTTTACAAGTGTACTCCTTATAGGAAATGTCTGTGACGCTATATGCTATATCAATTTATACAAGCAAATTTGTTAAGTAGTGGATTTACCCATTAAAAGGCGCCGCATTTTACGGCTGTACAAGTGAGGCAGGCCTCTGCCCGTTTTCAGCTGGTCGCAGGAAGCCAACCAGAATGGCGCAGTGCAGCAAAATGTTTAAGTGTGAAATTCTTGCCCCGGCAAAACTTACACCTTGTACTGCTCGTGTGTCAAATGTAAAGTGGTGTTTCCTCTAGTGCCGCTTGTGCAGAAGTGGACGATAAAGAGGAATGCCTCCCCGACGAAGAGCAGAGAGGTTTATATTGACATCTATGTCTTGCGTGAGGTAAAGATAGCTTTAGAAGAGAATGCCGGATGCTGGTAATTTTCCAGGTATGGAGTTATGACAAGGAGCGGTACTATCCCGTAACTGGCGAAATGTGGCTATTTGAAAAATTAAGGATAAGTCAAAGGCTCGGTGTTCTCCTCTGACTGCGACAAAGATCAGTTTTGCAAAATTGGAGAACTGCGGGGGTAGCTTTAGACCTAAATGTATTTCGCTCCAGGAAAGCAAGAACCGGCCAAACTAGTGCTTATCTCTTTTTGGGGTAAGTACGGTCAGCACGATAATTTCACCACCTGCAATAGATTGAAGGTTTTGGAAATTAAAAGAAATTTATTTTGACTGAGAGTGGAAGTCAGACGCTTATGCCTGCTACGACCGAAGTAATATACGTTGTTTGGAAATACAATCAGCACGGACCCAAAATAAATACAACCTCAAATGTTGTAATTGTTAGACATACCACTTTTACACCAGATTTTTAGTATACTCCCATCTTAGAAATCTAGGCGTGTGCTTGTGAGATTTTAACACCGATTAGGTTAATCCCACGTGTAGTCCGGGTGAATGGATGCCTCCCATATGGCTTTATATGGGCAATATGATAGATGGATTAGAAAAAATACCTAATGTAGCTATATATCCTGATCGTGTCTACCAGTCCTAAAAGCTATACTTTTCATGTAGCGTAGGAAAAGTTAAAATGGTAACAGTTTGAAAATTTAAAGGATTAATACTTAATTCTGGAAATTCTAAACAAATAAATGTGGAAGTTATGAAAAATATGAGTCACAACACGCAACAGTAACTGTGAACAATACCCGAACTTCCAGAAAACCTTTTTAGACTGTGCTAAAATAACTGAGTTCAAAAACGTTCTGAATGGTCGTTAATAAACACACATTTGTTAAGGAATTATATTTTTATCCCTACGAGTATAAAAGAACGGCACCGAATAACACGTAGAAAATTATTATTCGTGTCGGTAAAGCAAAAGCCGAAAGAGGAACCGGCGGAAATACGCATGACCATAAAGAAATGCAAATGGAACAGAGGAGCAAAAAGAAGAAGAAAAAAAAAAGACGATTAATATCAACACAAGCGCGTATTTAACACCAAATATTGATGGTACAAAATGTGTGTCTAAATTTAACATAATTAAGAAAAAGAAAGCTATTAAGGATGCGCACACACGATTATGATTATGTAAAAAAACAAATTTTCCTAGAGTAAAAGATTACAATCATGTTTTTAAACGAAAATTGCATTGTTTTACCATAGATAATATGCAAGTGGAAAGGTTGTGTAAAAAACGGGAACCTAAAAATTTAAAGTTTTTTTTTGAAGCCTCAAAAATGCAGTGCTGAAACCATAAGCTAATTTATTGGCCTACGCACAAAACAGGCCATACTGTTACAGATATCGCACCACTATTCTGTCGGGAACAACGCTTTCTTAACTTATTTCTAAATAGTTTCACATCTAATCTTTAATATATCTCACTAGCCTGCTGCTCGTCGAGTATTCTCTTGGTAGGATACCAGTCGTCTTGCATCGCATTGTGTTCCTCTCGCACGCCTGCCAGCCGTCACATTTTGTTAGCCTAACCTGCGTCAAATATTCTCGCGTTAGCAAACGTTTAATTATTTTCTCCGCTGGTGTTTAAAATGCTACTTGCTTTTTGATATGTGAACTATCACGTTATATATAGGATGAATCAGAATAACACCGAACAACTCTAAGGTGTGATTCAAGGTTTCTATTTGAGTATTTACTTATGGGGATATATACCCGTAAACGTTTTCTTATTCAGATGGAGGGCGTTAACCAAAATTCACTCTAATAGTTAAATATAAATTACAGTTAATTAAATTATTTGTTAATTTTAATCCCTTTTATAGATAATTAATGCAGTTTCGGGGAAATCTATTTTTCATTTGCATTTGTTGTCTAATATTAAAGCAAAAATTTTTGATGATGAAATATTGTATTTCTGTTTAATTCTTTTTCCAGTTTCTAAACGGATTTATTATGCTAAAGTTTAAGCGCTTGTTCTATAAAATAATTTAATATAGATATTGGTTTCAAAGTTCATAGCTTACTGCCAGATATTCTGACATTGTAAAAATGTAAAATGTATGTATATTTTAAATAGTAATTTGTGAGATTCTGTACGTAAAATGATAGTTGGGTATCTTCTTTGCTTTTCTTAGAAATCCATTCCGTTATTTGTACAGTATCCGCTTCTTTTGCAGTTCCTTTATCATTTGATCTGCCCTTTTTCAGTATTAATATTTAGTTATTTTATAATGATAGCATTAGAGTTCAACAATTGTATAAAATATATTTAGTGTATTTTAATTATAATGATTGAAATAATTTTACAATAGAAAATTAGTACGGAATAATAATAAAAATAATAATAGGTATCATCATTATACTAATCAATATTGTTATAAAAGCACCAATTCAAATATTAAAAACCTTAATATTTAAAGTTTAATTAATCACCTAGCAAAAGTCCTTTCCACTTCACCAGGAACAATTACATAGGATTACATAGGTAGTTGCAATAAGGGTAAAATTAGATTGTTAAAACTGCCGTATAGACAGGTGAATCAGGTCACGTACATATATTAATATTTGCTTAAGTAGCTCTATTTCGAAATTTGGAAATATAAAATATGAAAATTGCAAAAAAAAATGTAAAGGGATAATTATGGAAAATTGACTTCTTGAGAGAGTACAATTAAATAAACATACACAAAAGCGAACCAATCCTTAAGAATAATAACGGTTTTTGTATGTAAACCTAAGTTTTTTTTATCTAAGTGAAATAATTCATGTAATCTATTATCAAAGAAAAAGTGTATATATATTCAACTTCTGATTTAAACCATCGTTTGTGACGTATTGAATTGTTAAATTACGCCAAAGTAAAAGTTGGCATTTTGGGAGTTTTAGTAATTAAAGTTTATACCTTTTGTCATAAATTTATAACATAACTTGCTTTCACAACGAAATAAAAGCATTCATTTTATAACATTATTTATTTCACAATAAGAAATATGGCACAAATAATAAAATTGTGTTACAGATGAAGAAAATTCCATATTACTTGGAAATTACTACAAAAAAAAACAGAGTTTCTTTAAATTTTAAAAGAGAAAATTCCAGAAGGGAAACAAAGCTGAAGGAAACAGTTCTTGCACAAAGGTGTGCTAAAGCTAAAAAAATGGAAACTAATGGCACTCAGTGCGAAGCTCAACGAAGAACTTTGATAGCTTCAAATATATTTTTAAAAATTCTTCTTACGAATTTAGCAAGTAGGAGATTTACGAAATACGGTTATATTTGGTTATCTGGAAATGGAAGTTTGAATTGTATATTTATTTACAGTATACGAACAAACCATTTTAACATTAGGGACTAACCTCTTTTGTGCATAAATCTGTAATGAGTAAGGAGATTTTTCAATTCAAGACACTCAATTAAATATTTTGATTAGGTTACCGAAAATTATCCCGAAAATTTGAAAGAATATTAGCATATCGCATGGAAAATTTGTGTTGTTTTCGTGCATTTTTAAATTTCCTTTTGGGTGTCAATATTTATTTGTGCGAAACGAAATATATATTTATTTGTAATTATATTATAATGCAAACATTATGCCAATATTTTAGAGGAAACTTTAGTAATTATTACAAAGAAAGCCGTCATTGGTGGTCATGCACTTTTCGACGAGTAGTAAGGAGCTAGTTGTGTGGAGTTTCGTTTCAAACACGAGTGTATTAATACATTGTTTTAGTGTACTTTGTCATGCTATCTAATAAGAGTTGGCCATTCTTCATCCCAAAAATATTGGTATGGAGTTCAGCCATTACCGTCTATCTTTAGTGTGGTTCATAGGATTCATATAGGGGATTACACTATCGTTTGTCCAAATACATGTTAATGCTTTTCGTCAATTATAGAAAAGAAGATTCTAATAATAAATACTTACGTGATTTACACATTGAAATATTAAGCCCTTGTTATACGTATAGAAATGCAAGCGGAAAAACAGCAGAAATCTGTTGGATTTTCATATGCAGTTAGATTTTTTGTACGATCATTTTGTTACATCTTGAAACTAATGCAAGTATTGGCCGAAATAACGTGTATAAATACACTATTTTTATAGGCGATTATAAAATGCAGGTACACAAAAATCGAGTTAGATAATGGACAATAAAGAACAAGGTCCCGTAGTAAAATGACCGTCCTGTAGTTTTTATTGCTATCGACATACAACCAGATCTGTTGACTTCTCACTAAAACGAGGTTATAGTTTTACTGTAGGTTTTATTTCATCATTATAGCATAGCATACATAGTATTGCAAATAAAAGTCCTGTAATATTCCTGTTATCTGAAGAATTTACTAAAAGAAAAGCTAGAGACATTGTTAATGTATAAGTTAATATACAATGTATAATTTATACCAGAAGAAATCTTAATGTCTAATGTTTTGGGCGAAAAAGAAGAGGTGTTTCTGCAGTAAGGTTTATGGCGGTTTTTATGGAATCTAGCAGGTTTTATTTGGTCTAACATAAATATATAGCTGTTTACATATATATCTTCTATGTAACCGTGATGTACGGCTCATTGAAATTAAAAAACAAAACACATTATCTATATTGACATTCCACACAAACATATGATATAGACTAGATAAAGCAGTAAAATGTATTTTCATTCAGCAAGAATAACAAGTAATATATTTTTACTAATAATCCAAGTATTGAGAAAATACAAGATAATAAATAAACAGAAGAGAAATCATGTTTGTTCGGTATTCATATGCTCATGTGAAAAAGCATAACATTGTACATTTAAAAAGGGAAAATATTGCAATCATACCTTTTATTAAATATGCAATATTAGTTATTTAACTTGAAAATCTTTGACCATATTGAAACAAGTGTAGATATTGTGTTTTACAAGTTATGGGCTTGCCGATATTATCAATTTTAAAAATACTCTGCACTCAGTTTTCTTCAGATGCAATTCATCACAAAACAATCCTATTTCATAATAGGATGTAGCTCATTCATAAGCCTTACATAAATTTGTAAGTAGTAAAACATTGTATAAATCTAATTTGCTCGTTTTCATCAATACTCATCTTATACATTCCCTGGTGTTTATGTTTGCTAAGTGTTCGTTTATAATACTAATATTAATGGTTAATTCAGTCAGAATTATAAATGTTATTAATTCCATTAAAATATCACAAAGAAAGCTTAAGCATGGATTAGTATAAGAAACTAGAGAAACGTTTATATATTAGCCATAAATAAGTTATTTGAAATAATTTTGTAAAACAAAATTGTTTCAATTTTAAAACCGAGGACTACATTGTTGTTGTATACATGTCTATATTATTTGCATTTTGGAATACTCAAAAGTTTAGCTTTTCATGCAAATTTTTGCTATGAATGAGTTTGCGCTAAAACCTGCATATTGTTACGGGATATCCCGAGACACCCTCATGTCAAAACTGCGTGTGATTGAATCCTACATATTTTGTCCCGTATTTCTAAGTCTGGTTTTTCTTGGTTTTAATCTGAATTATGCCTCCGAGTTTGTAACGGAGAAAGTTAGATGTATAATGTACAAGATCACTTTGCCTTAGCAACTTAGCAACTGGTTATTGTGTAGGGTGGGTGCATATACAGGCCAAGCACGGAGAGGGGTTATTGCATTAACTGTTAACTTGTTGAAACGTTTGAGTCTCTTGCACAGCGAGCGTCATTGCAAGGTGTGACATGTAGGTGAGCATAATGCGGACCCGAACCACTCACACAAGCGGGGGCTGTGCAGAGGAAGCAGCTGCAGTGGTGAATGAAACTCATCACCCTCAAAATCAGAAACGTAAAAGAGACAATGAAAAGGAAGTAACAGAGGTCTACTGTCCTTGTTACCTTTAGATAGCGCCAACGTAACAGGGTCAGTCTTTACTGCAAGTTTGTAATTCAGAAAGGCTTAAACCGCATTATCGGGCTTATTAAATCTTACTCTAGAATATGGAATTACTTCTTTCCTTCGGTAGAGAAAGAATGAATTATGAACAATTACTTTACCAGAAGCATCTGCTTTGAAAGTGTACAAGGGGACGAGAGATAGCCTTCATGGTTGCACAAATGTTGCACTGCCACCATCGTCTTTCCGTAAAGTTCGTAATACTACTTTTCTGTCCGTTTCCACTAACAGCTACTCCCATCTTGATCTCTTCCGCTGTTTTCCTCCAATGTATGTCCACCTTACTTGACATGGCCTCTCCTATATTACTGCAGTGATTGCTCTTGTGTAAAATACACATATTGTCTCCGCGCGTGCCACCGCAAAGTATACCGAAATGATTTTTCCACGGAGGATTCTAATGTTTTAATGATCAGCATGGATATGTTGATGTCATGATTGAACATCCCTCTTTCGGTACAAAATGATTTATTCCTGTCTTCTTCAAGCGCCAGATGTCTCCCAGTTACTTTACAGCCTGATTAACAAGGATGCAGTTTGTTCCCAAAAGACGCTCTCACCCAACTTCATCTGCACTTCACTCTGAAAAACCAGATACGCTACAAATAGCTGTGTGTCAAATTCCTTCAAGAACTCAAGGATAGCAAAAATGACTTTTATTTCTTAGTTTAACCGATATGCGCTTTCAACTGCATTGTGAGCTGAGCTCTGTCTATTTCCTTCAAGAACTCAAGGATAGCAAAACTGACTTCATATCTTAAGTTTAACCGAAATGCGCCTTAAACTCCTTTATGACCTGAGCTCCTTCACGTGACTAGTAAGTAAATGATCATTTGGCCATACCCAATCTTAACATTCTGAATTTTGTTTTTCATTTTCCAATTTACGTAGCTGATAAACTAGGGAAATCGTTTGTACATAATTTGAATTCCACTAACTACCTTCAAGTATTCCAAGCTTTTAAAAACAGATTTTAGATTATTTGTTTTGTTCCATAATTATAACGTCGCATTTACATCTCGTGAAATGTATAATACTCTCCTTACAAAACTACTCGCCGGGACCGGCCGGCATTCATGTGGTTATATTGCAACAAATTTCGGCAGATTCCAGGTTTTTCTGCTCCAGTTGTTCAACCGTATATAGGTTTATGATAGACTCCTTTACACTTGGCGCGTGGTCCCCAACGTTCTTATTCCGAAACATAGAGATGTCCGCCACATTGCTTCCATTACCTACCAATTTCCTTCAACATTTTATGTTGCAACATAATAACGCATGAAACGGCTAATTTGGTGCCTTGAAATTTATAAATTAGTGATCATCCAATGAAGTTTTTGTTGACACCACTCTTCTGTGGATCGCACGGTCTCTCTTACGGCCCATATTATGCACGGATTTCTGAAGAGATGTAAAAACGTTCACTCTTTATTCGACTTTTTTTACTTTTAAAACGCTTAATGGATCTTTCGCTTGCTTTAAGATTGGAGTATATTTAGTACACTATGTATTTCAATTAAGGATTTCATGAAAACCGGTGTTTTTAACACATGGGTTCTGGTTTATGCTTCCGTATTATTTAGAACGCAGTGTACTCAAGAGCTCGATGCTCAAAGTCACAATGTTGGTCAACACTATTAATTCTATCACCATGTGTCTACTTTCTGGGGTTTTGTTGTCGATGTTCGTAGTTTACCCTGGTATCTCAATTTCTTATCAGCATATCTATCTCCGGTAATATCACATTCTGGATCTTCTCTTTGCTTGGCATGTCAAAAATGGCTTACATTTCGCAATAATACATTGTCTGAATATATTTCTGGTTCCATGAAATCTCTTTAATTCAATATTTCTTTCAGACCAAGTTAAGTTTCTAAGTCTGGAGTTGGATATAAACTGTGTTGATCATCACATATAACGTGATTCAAGTATGGTGTGAGCGACCTTTGTGAATGTTACATGCTTAAAACGGTACATAATGGGAAATTAATTGACCTTTGATTTTGGGTGTCAATGACCCTTTAAACCAGTCCAAACAGATTACAGGTACCTTCTGTAATGACCAACTTCCTTCAATCCTGCGTCGCCTGAACTCCATTCATAATTGGGTTGTCCGCCCCGCCATTGGCATTTTTCCAAAGTCCCATTGTGAGCGCACACGTGGATGAAGCTCCGGTTCCTTTTAGACGAAAAAAATATATTGGTGATTACGTGTGTTACTTGGTTGCTTAGTCCATGCTCCTTACAAATTATCTCCTTTTAAAAAACCGTATAATGGTTTCTGTTCTTCTTTGTCAAGAAGCCTACTGAATACTGATATAACATTTCTTGAGAAGCTCTGCCTGCTATTTACTCCATAGAAGAAACTCATTTCTTCTCTGCCAAAAGAGAAGAGAGTTAATCTAGGCTGATACCGTTGTCCAAGAACGCACACATTCATACACGTTAGCAAATTAATGATACTTCTCGTTTGTGGGCCGTAGTTTCATCTTTCCGGCGACTCAAAATACAGCACAAAAGTGGGTAATTCCTTCAAAAATATTCTTTTAATGTTACAAATAGCCATTTAATATCTATTTTTATGGTGGAAACTTATGCTGATTATAAAACGATTTTATATATGTATTTCTGAACAGCGGTTGGGAGACTTCATAGTTTGTACTCTGTACACTTATCATCGAGTTGTACAGCAAATTCAATGTACACCGAGCATGACTGACTTTGCTGGTTTTCCTTGAATTACTGGACACTGTAACGAGACACACGAGGCATTGGACGCTTTAACTCCAGACTTGAGCAACAATCTTGTTTCCTTCGAGAATCTTAGCTCATTTTAGGCAAGCCATTTTCTCATGCTGGCTTGAGGAATAATCTGATTCGGAATACAGGTAGACCATGTAGCCTAAAAGTAAATATCTTCGGCTTACTTGGTCCACCAGTTTTTAAGCCAATGGTAAAGAAGATTGGGTATTAGCGCGTTGCATTTTCAGTTAAAGTCAAATCTTAAAGTTGAACCTCTTCTATAACGCGCACATTATGGCTAACCCTCTACTGCCTGTCAGATTAAAACAGAATGTAGTCTTTGGGCTTCCCTGGGTGATTGAGCGCATCCTCAGTTTAATAAAATCTAATACTATTTGAAGCTGAATACAACTTTTTATTTTAACTACGACATATAAATATATAGGATTTTAACATCATTCCTGATTTCATGTTTCTGGCATTTAGAATGTTCAGTGATTCTAATGTTACTGCACTTTTATCGTGCTTTGCATCATTGACTACTTTGTACAGGATGGTCTGCTAGCATTGTTCTGTTTTCGGGTAGCTTTAGTGTCTCTTAATAACCATTGATTTTGCTGGCATGTTGCAAAATATTCGGACGCTATATACAGTTAAGCGCACTTAAACCGCGTTCCTTTCATGCCAATTTGTTCATTGTATTGCCTAAAAGAAATCGTAATCTTACAGTCAACGTTTTTATTCTATTGTAAGGAATAATTATGCTCCAGGTTTATTTCCTTTACAATTACTTTTTATTGATTTCGAAGCAGATGTTCATGTCCCTGTTTATCATTTACGGCTCTCTGTACTGTGCAAGATTGGCGTTTTCACCTTAATTAAAAAGGTTTGTAGAAAATAGATTACCTTGGCTTGATACTGCCATACATACATACATATATATATATATATATATATATATATATATATATATATATATATATATATATAAACAATTCTCTGACATAGGCTGATCTTGTAAATTGTTCTATTCTTTTTAAACCTAAATTTTCACTAAATGCTTCGTCGAAGAATTGATCAGATGACCTACACTTTAAAAATTAGAATAATCTATTTGTCAACTTTAATAATTTCATTTTGATCCGGTACTGGTTCAAGATTAACAAACTTATATACAATCCTATTATAGTACATTTCTCAAAGCTACATTGATTATAAGCTAAGAATCAGAGATAAATGAATCTGACTGGTGTTTTAAATTATTCTGTTCTTTTGAAACCTAACATTTCACTGAATACTTCGTCAAAGACTTGATCATAATCCAATTTTACAGGAGATCACATGTTCTCAAATGACCTACACTTATGTATTTGTCAACTTTAATAATCTCATTTCGATTCGGCGCTGATCCAAGATTAACAAACTTAGAATCCTATTATAGGATTATTAAAATAATCCTATTATAGCACATTTCTTAATACTGCATTAATTATGTAAGAATTAGCGAGGAACCAATCAATCTGCAATGAGTCTTAGTAGATCAGCATTTCCTCTTTCCTATTCTTTGATAAGTGAACAGTTTATGTTGTTTCAGCTGTCATTTATATTACCTTAGTCTAAAACATTAATATACTTGTTTTAATCCAAAATAAGTCAGCAAAATAAAAGTTTCCTTTCACATCTAGAAGAAACCTTTCTCGAAGAGCAATTATTCAAAATGTGTTAGAATAAACGACACTATCTTCATATTAGAATGGTTATCGTTTTCATCTGCTGATACGGATATCATGTGTTTGTTACGTAGCACTGCTGTTAAGTATTTCTAAAATGAGTAGTCCTTTAACGCTGTCTAATAAAGACCATTTGGGAACTATATGGTTCGTAAAGTACAAAATTAGTCTGTCATGATAAGGTTCCCAACCCACAGTGACGCACTCTATAGCAGCAATCCTTTCAGCCGACTTTGGATTTCGGAATTTTTATGTGTGGAGTGTTTCTTATATAATTGTACATATTAATATGGTCACAAAAGCCGGTAAAGTATTTATCATTCCATTACCATCTTCGAATGAAAAAAAAAAATTTTATTTCTTCATTGATTTTGCTACAATGGTTTAAAAAGGAAAGCAGTTCCCCTTTCATTTTTACGTATGAAAAGACAATATCAAAACGGTTCACGTGAATAAATCTTTAGATTCATAGATAATCCATAAAATAAAAGGAATTCTGACATAATTTCTGCTGGCACTAAGCACACAAAACCATACTCTAATTTAATGAACGGCCCTATCGTCAGAACAAATTTTTAAGGCTGAAAAGTAATTAAGTGGAAGAGTTTGATATTTTTCCTTATACTATTTATCGCAGTATAAATGTATAAAACAAAAAAATGCGCAACGTAAGTTCGGTGTTGATGTTTTTTTTTTTTTTTTGTATATACGTTTGTTCATCTGTGTTTAAATAATGTAATCCATGAGCTAAGAAATTCTCTCAAGAAAAAATAGAATTTATTCTATAGATGCCTCTCTCAAGTGAAAATAGTGGATTCATCAAAATATTACTCATTTACTCCTTTGGGGGAGTAGCGCCCTGAAAGTACCGTACCGATTATTTGTTGGTTCAAACTTTACACAGCAGAGCTATCTCGGCAGTCGGAAGTCGAATGCACGTCATGCCAGCCTGCTGAAAGTCTGTATATCACAAAACAAAATGGATTCACACAATCATAAATTCAATAAAGAACATGTGAGATAAATGTTAGAATTGGCTAATTAAAGAAAAGAGCTTAATAGAATAGTTTATCACATCTAATGTCCGCCGATTGAAATTCGTGGGATAGATATTAAAAGAGTATATAAATAAAATTCGCGAACATTAGCTGAACTCCATATTACAAGGCAGCTCCAAAAGAAACATAGACAACGCTGGTAGCACTGCAAATAGTTGCTGGATCCGCAAAGAGGTGGCAGCATAACAACGCATGGTATCTGTTGTAACAACACAGGATATGGTCAGTCACCGTGACATGTCTGTTGAATAGAGAAAAGAGTTGAAGCAATAATTTTGTGTAATTAATGCGTTCAAAGGAATAAAGCAGGGTGTGTTTCAATGCTTTTGCAAAGAAGATGTCAATATCAACGCTCAATGTTACTACAGTACCGTACAGAGCATCCAAAGGATCGTCAAAAAGAGACGACCTGCATACTGTCACAAGGAATATTTATGCTCTATGATAACGTACGGCCACACATTCAGATTTCTCTCTCTGCAACTGTGATGGTCCGTTTAACATAGCTCTGAAAGTCAAGCGTTTCACCAATGAACAAGCGGTCCATGATGCTGTGGAAAATGTTTCACCAGCAACCTGCATCCTTTGCTGAAGGTATTGGGAACATTGTTTAGCATTGTAAGGTGGAGATGATTATTTAGTAGATGGTCTCAAATATCATGTGTATTCTGTCTTTTTATATAAAGTATTCTTCAATATACTTTGTGTTCGTTTCAAAACACCAGTTTATGTTTTATTTGAACAAGCCTTATGAATACAAGAAATTCAGGATAAAAATTGCAACGCAAGAATAAAAATGTAGATGCTAAATGGCCTGTCTTATAATAAACGGTAAAAGTGTGTAACGTATTCATTGAAATAACAAAGTTTATAATCTTAGAGATGCACAATTATTCAAATGTTTCTGGGTTTTCCCATTCTATTGCTAATGAAACTATTTATCTCGAACGTTTGAGATTTATAAAATTGTGTGTTTACCTTTTTTGTCGATCGTCGATAATACAGCGACCCACAGGCATGGCCGAGGAATATCTGTGCTGAGTAAACTGAGTCTTATATAAATGATTGACATAATATATCAGCTGTTAGGGACATGAGTGCACAGATTTCGCGTGATGGTAGATTCAAATATGACGAATAAAAACGTCCGTATGAAAAATGCAGCTACCGTGAAAGATAAAGATTGTCATCTGCACAGTATGGCAACAGAGTAGGACTGACGAGGCGAGTGTTTGTTTCCTAATGTGACTTCCGTTGCCATGCATGCGTTCACATCTACGATAAGTGTACTAGCCTAAACTAGGCTGGGGAACAGCTATTGAAAACTATTTTCGCCACGTGTCTGTTTATGTATTTGTTACAAGCTGCTGCAGGTAAGAAGGGGGGAAATCTTTCTTTCGCCCTTTACGAGCAGTGTTCCCATGACTTGAGCTAATATGTACCCGTGAGCGGGTTTTGTGAAACGATGCTACGCACAAGAACAATATTTAGTTTGAGGGTCAAAGATAAAGGATATTCGAATATAAATTGTGGAAATAACTTTTTAGGTGTATTGTGGATATCAAAAAAGCATTGTCTTTACTATTCAAGAAATGTATTAATGGTCAAAACGGTAAGGCAATATGAACACTATGATGTGTTTATTTAGAGAAGCAACACAAAGTGTAGACTGGTTGAATCTATTCAGGTATCACTTCTTTTTAGCTAATTTTGTCCTACCCTCGGTACAGCTTCTACGTTCTGCCAAATCTCTAGAGCTTATTCAAACAGACCTGTGTGAAGATCATCGATTTTAGTAAACTCATCATAGTACAACTTGCTAATATCTCTTCAAATGTCCCCGAGTATAAAAATCTAAAAGAATGAAATCTGCAGATCTTACAGGACAAACAGCCTATCCACTGATCAGGAAATGTGCTATTTAAATGTCGTCAAACCACTGTACTAATGTGAGAGGGAGCCCCGTCATGCATAAATCACATGTTTTGCCTTGTTTGAAGATTGGGCGATGTGTTTTTAAGAAACTGCTAATGTTCTCCAGTCAATCTTGTGGGTAATGTAAAAGGACCTGTAAACTAATCCCCAATTATTCCCACAGAAATATTCGGAGAATAGTGGTGCTGGAAATTATCTTATCTCACTGTGTGGGGTTTTTCAAAAGCCCACATATAAATATTGTGAAAGTCCAAAACAACCCCATGCTTGAAACACGCTTCATCAGTCACTAGCACTTGTAACGAACAATTAGAATTAGGCACACGTTCTTATTTCAGCCACTGGCAGAATGCTACTCTGAGACTGTAACAATTTATTTTGAGGTTTTGCACTCTTTGAATATGATATAGGCGAAACAATCCCTTTACAAACGTGGGACTTCAGGCGCGTTGTCATTAAGGTTTGCTATACGTAAGCAGCATATCCATTTGCTCTTGATTTGCAAAGTATGGCAGAGGTCCTTCCACGACTCGATTTAGCAAAAAATGATAAAGATATAAATAATTCATACTTCCGCACGATAATAGACATTTTAGTACAATAATAATATTATACTAACCCTTTGTCCAAAATCTAAATAATTAAACAAAGTACCAAATTTCCACCCTGATTTGCATCAGACTCTAGTCCCCAGTTCATCAGCAGTAGCCTACTGGAATTCCAGGGGAATAGGCTCCGACCCAACCCAGGGGACTAAAATAAAATATTTCAATTACTCTATCCATATCATTATTATACCAACTAGCTACAGTCTCTACAAACTACTTATTATTATATTTCTCAAACATATACTGTAATAAAATTTGAAATTCATAAAGTACTAAGAAAAATTTAAATGAAAACTACAACGGGACCTGCTCCTATCCTTAGGTGCAACCACTCACAATTACAATTATTGCACAACAATACATTTTATACCAACATCTTTACCTAAATTCTAAATAATTAAACGAAGTACAAAGTTTCCACATTGATTGCGTCAGTTCCCAGACGCTGTTCATCAGTGACAACCTATTGGAATTCCAGGGGACCGAGGTCCGGCCCAACCCAAGGCACAAAAAAAAAATTACTTCACTTACTTTACCTGTACCAATTATTTTATCAGTTAAATACTAATTCCTTAATTCTGAAATACCAACCATAAGCTACATTTATTCACCTTCTACAGCAATTTCCAATATCCCAAACTCAATAATTCAATAAATTTATAATAATTTCCCTTCCAACCGTTCCAAGATCTTTGACATTTTTCATAATCATACAGGTATTTTTATCATCTAAAATTTATTTAATTTACATAACTTTTAGCTGACCATTTCAATTTAATTCTACCTTACATAAAAATCCTCTAATTTGGATATATGCTCACGAAGTTTAAAGATCTTTCTCCATACAATATTCTCCTTTATTCCTCATTAACAATTTCTTGCTAATTAAACTTTCCCTGCAAACATTTGTGGCTTTACATTTGAATATAATATTATTTCAATCTTTCTTCTCCCCGCAGATAGGACACATTCCTGGAATAACATCTCCCCTCATTCCCTTAAATTCCAAATACCTAATCGGAACCAGGCTGTCCCTTCTTATTCATTTTTCTTGCAAATAAAATATACTTCTCCTTTTCTGGGCCATCTTTTAATTTCTTATAATATGCTAATGAGCTTTTCTCCCTAATTTGGGCAAAAAACTTGCCTATCCATATCTTTCATTCTTGACCACACTTTCCTACCAATTTTTATATACAAATATACAGAAATGAATAGAACCCTTACCACTGAGCCTCCCTTCCCTTTATTCATCCCTCCCCAATTCCCCTCTTCTTTCCATAGCCATTAGCCTTCTTTGTCGTATCTTCCCTAGAAATATTTCCGATTTGTGTGTGCAGCATACACCAACACTTCCCAGCAGATGTTCAAACTTCAGTTTAAATTGGGAAATCGTGGTGGAAATTGCTAATTTATTAAAATCTCTGTTTCTCTGCAGGACAGCAAATACTTGCGAGGCACTTGAGTCGGTTCTTTTTTGAGGATTTTAGTGAGACAAGAACTTTTGAAATGGCATGGCAGAAACACGGAGGTAAGGTTGCCATGCTGTTCTGCAGTTTTATGAACTTGTTATAACGGACGAATGTGAACCAAGAATGAACTGTAGGAGCTCTACCTAACTATGTCAATTTCAATAGTAAACGATAAAGAGGCGCTGAGGAAGTGGAAGTCAAACAGTTGACACATTTTATTTTATTTTTTCTTTTTTGCTATGAAACAATTTGCTAGATAGAAAAATGGAAGAGAAATTATAGTTTCGGAATAACCTTTAGAAATCCCTTTTATGTGCAGTTATACCCCTAATAACCTAATAGAGGTTATAGAGTCAGGCATAGAAAATATAAAAAAATTAATATACCACTTATACTAAAACAGGTCAGTTATACTTTAACGAGTTTTAAAAACGGCATCATTCTTCAGAAACTTATTTCCTAATTAATTTATGTATTATGACTATTGAATCTAGAATTATTGTGCAAATAATGGATATATTCTCAATAATGGTCACAAATAATAATGCGTTTGTAACTCTTATGATTTTCCACAATTATATATTTTAAACAAGTCCCTACAAACTATTACCCCGTAAGTTTCCTCTCTTAACAGTTACCAGTACTCAGAAGATTGAAATATAAATTTGCTAAAGTTAAAGTTTACCTTTACCCGCAAGATATAAGATGAATGAACTTCATTTCTAATCCTTCGGATTTGGTGTTTTAACTTAAATTTGCTAGCATGTGAATTTATTAATTTTCGCTCTACTCTGGTGGATAGAATTTAAGTTAAAAAAGCTAGGCGGCTTGTTTCTCTTGCATATCAACGTAACATGTAGTTGACTGCAACACCACTTCTTCTGGGATTCAAGCTGCTATTCGTAAAGAAATGTAAATTTTTAGAATACAATAATTGTAAGGTACAAGTAACAAAAGATAGGAAACATTTTGTGCTTGGCTGTTTGGTTTTACTTTCGGGTAGTAAAGCCATAGTTTGAGATATATAGTTTCAATAGTATTGTATCGGTATGGAATTTGAAATTGGCAATAGCAAGAAACAAGAGCATACGAGCCACCAAAATGTCAGGAATAGTTCGCATTTAATTTCATAACCGTTGAAGTAATCTGTTCTGGAATATTGCGCCCTTTGCTCTACCCTGAATACGCTCCTAAATGCGCGTTCCAAACTAGCCCGTGATAATACTAATTGGAATGTTAATGTAGGGACCTGGAAAAATTCCCTTGTAATAATGTTAGGTAGTCAGGGCCAAAGTTTAATGTATGCGTGTTTCTTAAGATAGACATCTATCCAAAAGAAAAGTGGGTATGATGACTTGTGTTGCCATAGGGTTGAAAAAGGGCTTTAAATTCCATTAAAATGTGTTCATTTCAGATGTTAAGTACACGTTGTAGAAATATTCCTGTTAACACCTAATTCGCAATATTAGTGCAACAAGAAGCAGTGGGAGACATCAGTCGTAGTACTGTTTGTTAAGTCTTTAAAAAAGTTCAAATTTTAAATGAAGTTAAAACTTTAGTTTTTTGTTCCAAATAATTATTCAGATTTCCTGCTTAATTTGATATATCATTTGCAGAAAATTCCAATTGTAAGTGGTTTAATTACATAATGTGTTTCATATGTCGAACAGTTTTAATACCTTGCTCTATTGCATACAAATGTGTTTGAAACCATGTGTTATATAATATGATGTATTTTTTTTTACGTAAATTGCTGTTTCACGTGTCAATAAGAGTAATGGCTGCGTGTGTTTAATTTTTGAGGAAAATTGAAAGTTTTATGCATATTTTGAGTTTTACGAGCTATACATAGCAGTATTCTTTCCAGAAAACATTTGATATCGTTCCTAGATCCCCCTGAGTTTATGAAAAAATGAAAAACATAGGAAGTAGCTCTTACAAACGTAGTATATCCAGTATATCATGGCAATAGTAATAATGGAAATAAGAGACCTATTTATGAACAGAATAATTCAATGAGTAATAAACAATTACTTACACTCCCCTTATTGCTTCCAAGAAAAGTATATATCGTAATCATATGTGAAGATATTGAAGACAGCAAAGAAATCAATTAGTATGTAAATTGATACTTAGTTGTGTTACATTTAATATTATTTCAGTTGTCAGTGAAAAATGCACAACATTTGTACCTTTTCCGCATAAACGAATGAAGATAGAACCATAAAAGTTGTAAAATTGATCTGCATTATTAAATTTATTCCAGAGCTATAGTTTTAGATCACTTGCTTAAAAAATACTATTTTTATGAAGTATTTTATCTAAACTGGAGCTCAGAACTTATAATGTAATGGAAAATAAACTGTAAATGTTTCACTCAGGTATCTGTAATACTTTCTAAAACAAAAGGTACGCAAAAATAAATAACTTCGCATTAGTAATGTAGCCCCTCTGATATCACCTTAAACCAAATAATAAAGGGTAGTTTTTACTTCAGTGCGATTTCATTTAAGCGGGCACTAAAATGTAACACATAGTAGAAGGAGAAAAAAGTACACACACGCACCCTTGATCGAAAACAAAGAAGATGTGGAATTATTTAAGTTAGTATTCCAATTTCATCGTGTCTATCAACATCTAAAAACCAACATACAACTACGCCGAACAGGAATACCAAAGTGATGAATGAGAACACACAGGGTTGTGTTAAGCGTGTGCTGCAGGAGGTCTGGCAGGACCCGGCCATGTTGAAGAGCCAACATAATCAGCAACAGCATCATCGGCGAGGTCAAAACCACCATAAAAAGATGTTCATCTCCATTGAATAAATACAGAAGGCACTACAGGAAGAGGATGCAAAAATAGCAGAACTGGACCAAATAAATTAACGCATAAAACGGATGAACTGAAGCAATATCAACGACGGCGGCGTCTGCTTATTTTCGACGTCCATTCAGATAAAATTGCAATGGAGGTGTCTGCGAAGTTCGGCGACAGACTGCAGCTTCAGGAGCCACATAGATGCAATGACAAGTGACACCCCGGTCAGTGAGAATGAATTTTATTAGTTATCGAAAACAAAAGGACTTCCAAAAAATGTACCAGGTGAAATGCAATGTGCGGCGGTATTTTATGGGGGTGCGTGTATGTTATCGTCGACGTTCACTACTACCACCACAATTGCACGGCTAAATAACAATTTATTATTATAGCTGGATTTTTCAGATTGATACTTTTGGGTTGAAAGGAGTGTGCATTTAAGTATATCAAAGTCACACTGGTTAGTAATGTACGAAGTTTATTATTGTTGTCATTAACACACAGCTGTACACTTTTGTGATAAAATGAGCTCTGAGAATATTAATGGATGTAGACGGAATACGAGACAGACGTGACGGAATATATTTCTCGTCCAACAAATGTGATTTAATGGCAATGTTCCTATCGCGGTTGTTAATACCGACAATAATTTGTTTCATTTTATTCGATACTCCACCAAAATTCTCTTATTATTACTAATATATCTTTAACAAGCTTCATTTTATCTTTGTCCTGGTATAAATCGTATAATATATTACTATGGATACTAATTCAAAACTCGTGACTCTTAGTATTCACCACGACTAATAATTTGTAACTTCTTCTTACGAAATATAAATCGCAACTTCTCTCTACGGAGTTCAAATGGAATACAAAGCATATCCATTCAATACGGAATACAAAACACAACTAACTAAATATTTTGAAACATAAACCGTCACTTTTACAATGGTTTGTATTAATACTATTCATTACAACGAACTATTTTCAACATAAGTATACTAAACGAATAAAATTTCTTAATTTCTATTGAGTCTCAACAAAACTGTCTGTTTCTTGTTTCATTCTTGGTACACATTATTAACGTTGTTACGTTAGCCAAAGGTTGATTTTCTTAATATTACAGTTATTTATTTATAGTTAATGTGTTCATATTCTTGGCTGTGTGTGTGTGGTCGTTTGAACAGTTACATTTATATTATTGAATATTGTCATAAAGGCCAACAAACAAATATTAAGATATACATTGTAATCGCCCTTATCTGATACATGAAATTCACACAAATGAGCTTACTAAATTTATACGGTTTAAAGCATATTACCAACGAATATTTGTTATTTGAATTGAAAATTAATGCCTTTTCCTAACTTAAAAAATGTGCAAATGGACTTATTAAATTTATATGATTACAAGCACGTAGTCACTGAATGTTTGCAGCTTTAAATCGAATATTACAGCTTTTAACGTAATAACACACGCAAATTAGCTTCTTAAATTAACAAAGCTAGATAATTATTACCATTAAATGTTTGGTTCTTTATATCGAACATTATAGCCTTTACGCAATATAAAAGTATATAAAAAGAACTTAAATTAATACAATTAAGCAACTGCTACCAATGAGTGTTTACGTCCTTAATTGAATATTTTCCGCTTCAAGTGGTATAACAGTGCGTGAGGACCTCACTCCACTTAGTTCCGGGCTATAGTCGTAGGACATAAATATTTACTACGTAAAAACAAAACCAAAAATCAATTTATATGCCACCCATTACAATAAATAACAATGTGATTAATTATATCAGCACGGCAAAAAATACTAAGGTATTTATATACACTGCAATCTAGAATAGCACAGCCAGGTAACAGGTCTTAAAAAGGATATTATTCAAGGGCTTGTTATGTCTCACTTTGATTATTGTGATGTATTGTACTCTAACTTGAATACTGGTCAAATGGAAAGATTACAACGAGCTTACAATGTTTGTGTTCGTTTTGTCATCAACACTCGTTAATTTGATCATATGACACCCCTACGCAATAAACTGCCATGGCTTCCTCTAACAGAACGTAGGACTCTCCATTCCCTTACGCTCCTGTTGAAAATCATGCATATCTCCACCCCTCAGTATATCGCCTCTCGCTTCGTTTACCTGTCCCTAATCTACTGTCTAGTTCCTGGTCACCGAGCATATTTCTACTCAACCTCATTCAGCGTGCCAGTTCTCAAAATATAAAAATCTCTCCCTACTGAAATCAGATATGCAGTACAATAAAGCAATTTTAACGTAGACAAAATTGTCATCTCAACTCTAGGAATCACAAAGTCAATCTCTCGCTTCTTCTTATTCTTCTTCCGCCTTTTCTTCCTCTCCTCCTCCTCTTTCTTCCTTCCCCCTTGTACACCAGAAAATTTATTGAAGAACAAATGGAAATGCAACACCGTCTTTGTCAACTTTCTAACTATATTATGAAATGTAACATTCACATGCATTATTAATTTGGCTTTTATGTATTTTATATAACTATGCATATTTTACTCTGTATTTTTGCTGGTTCTTTACCTTATAGAGGGGAAGAGAAGCCCCAAGGCCTTAACTTTTGCCAGAGTAAGTAAATAAATAAATAAATAAATAAAAATTGTGAGTCCTCCTCCTTTCTGCAACCTTAATTATGTAACCCATTCTGCATTTCTATGAATATTTCACTACTAGCTCCTTTGAGCTTCCTGTTGACTTTGAATATATATTTATTTATTTTAACTGCCAATTTTCCCAATAACTCCTGTATTTTCCAAAAGTAAACAAAGTGTGTCACATGCTAATGCTAAGGATATGAGTACTTAGGAATATTATCAAATTAAAATTATGATTCATTGCCTCTCGATATGATTATCTGAAGTTACGGAAATTGCTAAGAGAGAATGCATAAATACAGCGAAATACAATCTTGCTGGCAACATTGCACCAACTACTTCCTGTTTATTTTAATATGAGAGAATTTACCATGAGATAATTACTTTCAGTTCAGAGCGATCTCAAGAAAACGGTCTTCATTCTTATTCCTCCCGTAAAATTTCTCTTTCACAAAGTATATTTGTAAGGGCCTAAATTATGAAATTAAAATACATATTTTAAATTTAGTGATGTCATCATTAGCTGTTCTTGAAACTATTGGCTAAAAGAAGTAGAAATGAGAACAAATGGTTATTCAACTCCAGGTAGGTAAAGATTAAGTCAACACCTTCTGGTTAATGCCTTGTTTATATAGGAACAATTAAGAGTATGTCGTTAATGTTGTTACATATTCTTGTTACCATGAGTCACGATTTTGTCAGACCACCTATTGGTAAGAACGCTTCAGTAAATGCCCCAGAATGTTATAGCTATTATCCCTGTTCCGTTTACCACGATTAATTAGTAATTAGCTTAGAACTTAATGGGCATTGCATTATGGGTTGAGATTTTATTGAAGTTATAGGCCAAAGGGTGGTTTATATTAAAATTAGCGTCAAGTATGACTGGTTACTTTGTGTTAGTATTTTTTCGCATATCTGTAAGTATGAGAAACTAAAACATTTGAGGAAGATTTACAAGTTATCTTTTATTTCGGACTGCTATACATTCCATATGATTAATTAATTTTGCACAGCAACTTCAAGACATGGACAATTTGGCAGTCTTATGACTTAGAAGGGAATGGTAATAAGCGCAATAATAATAAAAAACAAGGAAAAAAATGGAAAAAAACCCACAAGAAATTAAATTATAATGCGAAGGAGCTTTCAAAAAACAGTTTTAAAAGATACGACATTCTAAAAATAACTAGCTTGCTGCTAAAACTACTATAGCTATATTTATGCTAATCACAGCATTGAAACCAATGGAATTTTGCCTGAAAAAAAGACTACAGAAAGTATTATCAAATTTTTATTTCAGAAATATATTTGAGATTTTATATCATAGTCACCAATCATCTGTTTCTTTAATACCACACAGCCTTCATCTGGACGCGTGGCGGGCTTAAGGGAGATGTGCCTGCGGTTCTGTTTCCCCTACACTTTCCCGCCTCCTCGTATGTTGACACGCAGTCTTTGTGCGGTATAGAAGTTGACCGTTATGGTGCACCTGTTTCAGTGTTATAGTGTTTTAGTAGTAGTATATTGCCGAAAATTCAGTGTACTGTGTCATACAGAATGTTCATATATGATTCCTATGTGATAACAAACTCATATAGAGAAATAAGATGGCAATTTATACAGAAATTCTTTGCTGTTTGCCCGCCTCACAGAGTAACGATTCGTAATCTTGTGAATAGATTTAGATGAACGGTATCTGTACTTGATAAGAAACCGTAAGTAAAACGCCGAGTTCTTATAGAGGATAAACTCCATAACATCGGAGAAAAGTTAGAACTAAATGCAAATAAATATTTGGGAAAGCTTATATGGGAATCAGGAATTTCGGTTTGGAATGCTACTAAACTTTTAAAATTAAAACCCTACAACATAAATATAGTTCTGGTTGCAATCACGCAGCATTGTGAGAATTTCTTGCAATTTGGTGTTGGATAATGTTTCCTCTGTTGACGGCGTGTAATTTTTAATGCGGACGAAGTATAATTTTATTTACAAGGAGACACAAAACAATAGATACTGGAGTGCAGAAAAAAACATACGGGAAACCCCACATATGAGAAAAAAAATCGTGTTTCTTATGCTGTGGAAATCGATGAGTTTGAATTTAAGGAACTATGAATATCCGACGCCGCCGGAAAACAGCGTGCTTCCGGTGCCAAACAAATCCCCATTAAGCCGGCCACGCGTCCAAATGAGAGCTCTGTATAAACAATACATTATGTATGTATCAACAAATTAAAAGTGAACACAAAATGCACACCTTATATCCTTCTTCTGAGGTGTACATGTCAATCGTAATGAAAGTCAATCCATAATGAGAATGATTATTCAGAAAGTAAAACTCGAATAATTTATTGGTCACGATATGTTTTCATAAAACGTATTTTCTTTCAATCAGCTTTGAAGTATTTGAAAAATTAAAGAAAATGTGTTCAGAAAAGTTTTATTTAACAATCCAATGTAAAGTAAAGAACGCTGCAAATAATTAAAAAAAAAAGGTACTAAAGATAAAAACGGTCCTTCACTTTTGCTTAGGGATTTCCCATTCATCTAAACGTGCTGTGGAATAATATGCATTATTAATTACATTTTCATTTTACAATCAATGCTTAACCTTATTCGCACTCGCCTTTACAAACAGCATTCTCCACTAATACTTGACAATTTTAAATATATAAAGATATCCACACCCATTGAAATATAGCTATAATATGTGGTAATTTAGTATAGAGAGTGAATTTTGTGCTGCTATCTTCTTGGTACAGCAAGAATGTTACTCTTTAACAAACTTCAATGGGCGTTAGAATTTACCAGTGATAGTGATATCAACATAATCGGTTTCTCTAAATCGCTAATTAGTTTAAATACTTACATTTATGTATAATGATTTAGTTAATTAGTATTCTAGCCTTAGTTTTTCCTCGTTACCAAATAAGTTTTTATATACTTGGTCATTCAATTATTGGATTACTGACTCGGCGGCTGGGATTGCATCGACCAACAAGCCATCGCCCACAGCCTCCCAGGCTACACTGGAGTCTGGGTGGACGGAGCAATACAAGAGTCGGTGGTAGAGGCATTAAAGTGATAATTAAATAATTTCTAATGAACTTAAAATATTAAAACTCATACATGTACGCTTGCAGATGTTTCATTTTCTACACATTTACGAGATCTACTTATGAAATTACGCATTAGCGTTCTTCATTCTCTTTGAGAAGTTAAATTAACTGTTTTAGTTGCATTACGACTTGGAAATCGATTATCTAAAAAAATATTTTCAAATAACTTGATAGCACAAGCGGATTCAGCACAGACATGCGAATCATAAATATACATTATGTGTAAAGTACATTTTGGCCTAGAATTTGCCATTTGGTGTCTAAGAAGGATTTACTCTAGGATTAGACACGTTTCGTTTCTGCTATGTTTAAGGATGGTGAATGAATGGAGCGAGACTGTAGATCAAAGTAGCAGTTTGATGAATCCCGCCCGTTCCGATTCGTTTAACCTGAATGGCTTTGAGCGATGCCTCATCGGCCTCGTCGGCTATCAGATAATTGAATAATCCCGTATTTTTGTCCTGTAATAAACGCAGTATTGAATCATCTTAACTCTCAGAATTTTTCAAAAGTATTTTAATAACGACATTTCTAGTATACCTACTAGCAATTTGAAAACTGATAGCCGTAATAGAGTTTATTTTTATAAACACATGCACTTAATACCCGAAACATTCAACAATTTATATAGTAATATATGAAACTGTACAATACAAATAATTTTGTATTTGTCTGGATATCATGTATTGAATATAAATTTATTTCCATCAAACATATAAATACAATACAATTAACATATTTTCATTATTTCACAATTTAAAGAACAAAATTGAAAAGTTTTTATTATATTAGCACCAATTATATTATAAAAAGCTAACGTATCCTGCACCTTATATCATTAAAAGTTGCCTATTCTGTTTCCTGTCCCCATACATCATAGCTCCAGATTATTGATGCATTGGGGACGGAACCGTAATCATTTTCATTATTTCCATTCTCATTCTAATTAAATCAAATTTTTTACTATTCCACTATATCTAAACTCTCTCTCTCCTGTATCACGTCTAGTTCTCCTCCAATATTTATCCCTAACTTGACTAAAAATTCTCCCACCGTCTTTATATTGTTATTTTCTTTGATTCCTAATATCTTCCTTATTAAAATTTCTCCCTAAATTTATTCCATTTCTATTTGTAAATCTGCAGTCTTCACAACTTTGTCTGCGTTCAATATGGTACTTATTATCGGGATCACCACACATGGGAAATTCATTCTCACAGAATTTTCTGTCAGATTCCTTACTCTAGATATGGCCCAAGTAAAACCTTCCCTCCCTAATTTATTGCAAAAATCTAGGTACTTCTCCCTTCCCCAAACTCCTGTTTTCTGTCGATACATTCTCAATGAGCTGTTCTCCCCAAAACTTTCAAATATTTCAAGTTACCCAATATCTTCAATTCTATAATTACTTCTTTCCAAAATCCCCCATATCTATATTGCTTATTTACATAACAATTCCCTAAATATTTTTTTTTCAAAAGTATTCTGGATTTCAAGCACCACATGGTCTTTTCCACTTAACTTTTCCAGTGCACCAAGACATTCCTTGACAATTTTTCAATCAGCTTATTCTATATAGGTATTTCATACATTCTCCTTTTACTAGTTGGTCTACCCAATTCTACCAGGGCTACATTATTAGGTGGCACTCTTTGTAGTCCAAGTATTAATTAATTAATTAGCGTATTATTTATTAAATCCAGGACTTTTCAGCTATAATCATACCCCATATTTCTATCGCATACATCATTTTTGCCTTCACAATGATGATGCATATTCGTTCCATCCATTTGACACTTATTTCCGGTATTTTTCTTAAACATCAAATTTCTTAACCACCCCTATTTCCCGCCCATTTAATCACAATTTCTCGTCCTCTCTTAGCTTAAAGCTCCTTTTAAAGACCATTATTTTTTTATTTTCTATTGTTCACATTTAAGTCCTATTCTTTACAATAATTGCGGATAACTTCAATTGCTCTTCTCAAGATATCACACACATTAACGGGGTGTATTAACTAGATGAAAATAGGGTAAAATATTAATCTACCTGTAGGCAGATTTAGTGATTTATAATTTAAGGACTATTTCACATTTTCCCATAATTATTAATTAAAGTTCAAGTTTGTTTAAAAGACTTTTATCTTTGTGGTGTTGTTTCTCGCAAAAAAGTTTCAGGGTGGAAAGAAGATCGCATTCTCTGAGTCTTCATTAGGAACTAGGGGTATAAACCCAGCTTTTAATTATAGTTTAAATATATTACATATTTGTTCCATACAAATCATAGTTCTTGTATGTTTTTATTCAAAATTGTTATCTTTTCTTTACTTAATGGCATTGCAAAAACAATTAACTGAGTTGAACTAAATGGAACCGAACAAAATCACTTAGAAGTAAAAGTATTATATTTAATTCAGGGACACAAACGGAGGAGGAAATAAACATGAAGCTTGGCTTTATCCATTCCTATACTCCCGGCAAGATGCAATTAATATTAACAATTAATTAATATGAGATGTGTGCCATGGAAGTATACGAGAGTATGACTTGAAAAAAGTACGGCGATTCCGGAACATCAGGTATCAAACTGAAAAAGATTTTTGTTTCCCATTGATTAAATCCATCTAAGGTATATCTAGAACCACTATGGAGTGAAAAGTCATACAGCCTTAATGCGCTTCTCAATAGTTGGCTATCATCCTCACCACAGTGATGATAATTCTTTCCAGATACATTTAACTAATACCTACTAAGGAAATTAGGAACTGGATTAAAGAGGGAGTGGTGTGGGATAGGTGAGGTACCGTTTGAGCACACTTTAGAAGAGGGGAATGGAAAGCTGCCAGTTATTCACTGAGAGAGGAGATGGTAAGGTGCGGGGAGCCATGCATGATAGAAGCCCTGCATGGTCCCCTAGGGGATTAATGGAGAAGCTGGAGAGAGTTTAGAGCTAAACTTCTGTCAAGTTATCGGTTCAGGTAGTGGAGAGTAGATTGATTAACTGGTTCTGTGTTCCGTTGCTGAGATCTATGGAGTGTTTATTATCCTGAATTCGTTTCTTGATATTGTCGGCCTGTAAATTCACTTTCAAGATAATTTGGACACTGAGATGTCTCCAGAATTAAGCCGGAAAAATGCTCAGTAGTAGTAGAGATTGCTTCTTGTATTTCGTGAATGGTATCTTTGTAATTGCATACGGTGGTTTCAAAAAATTCACCAATTTTTCATCTAGAGCAGTAACTGTAGTTTCCAGGTCAGCTATAAGATTTGGTGGATGTTCTGGGATAGTCGGTACAGATGGCTGGGCGTTGGTGAAGTTTGTTGTAGTTAGCTGGTGTTGACTAGAGCAGGTAGGTGAACTCTAATGAGGTCTGCCAGTGGTTTCCAAGCATGAGGCTTCGCCAATGTAATGGTCCCATGCGTACATGTAGCGCAGAACATACGTCGGCGATCCAGGTCATGGGCTGTATCCAAGGTAGTCTGGTAGCAGCACCGCAGTAGTAACAGGGCAGAGACCTTGTGCATTCTTTCCCATTTGCATATTAGCAACAGTATCAGCAGACATGGCAGACTGTGCTGACTGCTGCTCTCTCTTCAACAGCTGCAGGTCGCCCTCTACACGGAATACATGTGTTATGACATGAAGATACTACTGACATGTTCTCACTTTAAGATTTATAGATGGGGAAACAGCGAAGGGAGAATTTTGTTTTGTGAATCACTGCCTTTTCGAACAACTTCAAATGGAATATTTCCAAAAGTACACTGATTTATAATCGGCCCTGGTGATGTAGTGGTAATCTACTTGCCTTCTAAACCCAAGATCCCGGGTTCAATCTCGGGCAGGACTAATGGATTTTTTCCACAGTAAAAATCCTAAGTATGATTTCTTTGGAAGGGAAGTAAAGCCGTGGGTTCCCGGTCGTACATTTACGGCACGATAAAGAACCTCAAGCCTGAAAAAAGAGGCATCTGAGCAAAATTTGTCGACTGTTTCACACCCTGATTTGAATGGGACGCTGATAACCTGAGATATTAAAGGGCGTCCGTAAATAAAGCAAATAAAAATGTTAATATTAATTGTACAGAATGGAACAATTGTGTTGGTGTTTGTTCTGATGGAGCACATGCAATGTCTGGGAATCAGTGGTGTTGTTGCAAAGAAGTAGCCCCAGAGAGCAACATTTGTACATTACATCATGCACAGACTTTAGTCTCAAGAACGATGCCTGTTGCCCTAAAGACAGTTTTAAATGAAAGCGTGATAGTTTCAACTTCATTAAGTCCATAGCTATTAATTGACAATTATTTTCCATTTTTTACAATGAAATGTATGCTGAACATAATTCTCTTTTACTTTGTATTAAAATTGGATGGCTGTCGAGAGAAAAAATATTGAGCCGCCTGTTTGAACTCGTCCATAAGTGTACATATTTTCTCCGACTCATCATAAGACTTCAATTATGTCACTAATGAGCTGTGACTCGCCCTGTTGGCACACAGCAGCTGCGTTTTGCATCCTCAACCAACTAAACAACAGTTTGTAGGGTCCACTTACTTCCATATTCTTGGTACAGGATAAAATTGCGAATCTTAAGAAAAATATCAGTTTCTTGATAACAGAAATGAATATTGGAAACACATTTTCCTTTTCATTTTTGGATGTCTTATTATGCGAAAATAAAATTTATCTTCATTGTTAATTGGCAGTAAATATTAAGGGGCACTTTGGGAGACTTATCTCAGATTTCAATGTGTACTTTCCTGAAAAAACTAGATTCATAATTTTATATTAAAGACCCATTTTATATTCCTGACGCCTTAGCAGAAACCACAACTCTACGAGAAAGGCGATTTGATCCAGCTATCATGTGATAGAAGTCTCAGGTAAATCAAGAAGATAGATTTAAGAGACTTCTGGCTTACAAGAGGAAATCAGTATCCAATGATCTGGAAAATGCTTTTTGGTGTTTATGAGTGCATTTTCCTCTCCAATTTAAATTCAAAATACAAGTATAGAAATAAGTTGCATGTTCATCCCGTTTTAAGACCAACATGAAAGAAAATCAAAACAAACAATAAAGAGCTGTTAACTGAACAACATACATTCGTATTGAAACAAAAGTGTGAATCAGAAATTAGTTAAATGTGTGAAGTTAATAAATTTTACTGTTTGTAAGTCTGAATGCTGGAGTACCAGCATCAGGAATATATAATTGTCGAAGTTTGTTTATGTATTACTTCACCATATTTTAAACTTAACAAAATTAATTTTAAGACATTTTACAGAATAATCCATTGAATAGTTTTTTCAATAAATATATAATTTGAATACTGCAAAAAAGAGATAACTCAATAAGCCACTAATATTGATATAAATGTAGAGAATGATTATTTTTGCTCATGTCCTACAAAATTACACATTTCCCTCATAAAATTTGCCCATCTAATATTCTGAGTTGAATTTAATAGTACATCACCTGTAAAGGATGAGAACCCCTGCTTTAGAGTATAGTGATTAGTGATTTCCATGACAGAATTAATACACTCACCCCACGAAACTACAAGTAGTGCAGGAGTGAGATTTTAAGTGTTTTTGGGTAGCTTTACCCTCTTATCCGATGAACTTAATATTCGTTGGTATTTTTATTGAAATTTCAAAGGATGTGTTGAAAAAAATTGTTGAATTTAATTTATATATGTACTTACAATTTGTATGCATACACAGGCGTCTATATTATGTTTTGTTTTTATTTTAGGCAATTTACTTTATTATTAAGCCTTTGTTCTTGTTCTAGTTTATTTATTGCAATTATAACAATAACAAGTTAAACAAGGTCCAAGTTGATGTTCGTTATGGGTGACGAATGTTATTAGTTGGAGAGTGTATGTAGAATTGAAAATTATCAGCATAGAGGTGGAAATTACCGTAACTTGTAACATAAGAAATGTCACTGATGTACAGTGGAAATAGTAACAGACGCTGGTAAATTTCTGCATTCATTACCCGCCATAAGGAGGAAAGATTTTCAGAAACAACATGCTGCAAATCGCGGAGATAGGATCTGACTTATAGGAAGACAATGTCAGACATATTTAACGCTTTAAATTTGGTAATTAATATGGCTGCATCTAGGAATTTGCAAATTCCCAGTCCTTTTACAATACTCTTGGTCTAGAGCTTGCGCAGTTGTCTATGTGTTCACAGATATAGTAATTAAATATGCACCCGAGGAAGTGTACCTTAAAGAGAACTTTGTGCACTTCTTTAGTTTAGCACTAAAGCTTTCCGTAAGCTTACATATTTTTCCTAAAGATTTTATAGGACCGAGGGCCAAGGCTCTATGCAACCTTGTGTATTAATTCGGCATTTTTTTTACTCTTTGCAATCGAAATTAGCTTGTTTACATTGGGCAGAATCTTTTAACACATTGATACGGTATTTCCTGTGGAAAGTACTACGTCTACGTTATACGTAGTTCTGAATCGCAACACGAATTTGGACTCGGAATATAATTGTCTACAACACATATTGCTCAGTTCTGAATCAGGTTTGGTTTACTGCAGCGCTGTAACAGGTAATTAATAAGTCATTATGCTTACATAGAGTTCATTTATGTGTACCTTTGTATGGCAATAGAAGAATTGCTCAACGAAGCTATGTAGAGTTGTGTCCGATGCAACGACAATCTCATCACCTCACGTTTACTACTTTACGTAGACACCTGCGAGAAACAGCGTCCTTCCATGTGTGAATGATACTGCCAATGAGATATATTTCCGAAATACCGATCTTGAAGAGGACACTTTAGACGCAACCCTAGTACCAGAAATAGATGCATTGCACAAAATGTGAACACAATAAATATAACTGTTTAAATTTTACATAAACAGCAATTGTGCTCGAACCATCTACAGAAGGTGCGCGCATTGCTGGTAGAAAACTAGGAACGTCGAGTGGAGTTATTAACTCGGTTATTACAGTGATGTGTAGAGAACGAACAATTTTCTGTTTTAGTGCTGTATACAGATGAAATAATATTTACGGGAGATGTAGCTTTCAATAGTCAAAACAGCCATAGTGAGAAGGAAGAAAGTCCCATGCATTATTGTGGTGAGCTTTCCAAATACAGATTCGCTGTGAATATATGGAATGGTATTGCCGACGGTTTTGTGATTGAGTCTCGTTTACTTCCCACCAAATTGAACGGGGATGTCTACAAAACTTTCGTAAAACATGTCTTCCGCGCATCCTGAAAGAAGTACATCTGATAATAATTCGTTGACACTTCTGGCTTCAACTTGACGGGGCATCGACCCTTCTTTGCAGTCGATATTAGGAACCACCTTGATGTACAATTTAGTCAATACACATTGCTCGTGGGGGTTCTGTTTCATGACCAGCTTGATCATCGGATCTTCCGTCAATAGACTTCCTGTTCTTCTTGGAAAATGTGAAAAGGTTAGTGTATGCTACAGAATATGCGAGAGTACATGTGTGTCGAAGTACTCTAGTCGCCATCGTAGAGGTTAACATTTGGACAGCTGCTTTAAAGAGTCAGTACATAGGTCCCAAAAAATTCAATTACTACAATGCAGTATTATTTTATAGGGTTGCTTCACAAACATTGAAATGTTTTGTAATACATTGGTTATCTTTACTGTAATTTTATTTTGTTATTAATGATGTCAGAAAGCTATAATCAGTTGATTCATGATCGTTTGTAGTGCATCTTAATTTTTATTTGCACCGTATCAGAACAAATTTATTACAGTCCAAGATGAACTACGCACACCTAAGGCTTGAACATCAAATTATTTGTTAATAAGGTATTCGAGACCTTATAACAAACACCCGGACAATTTCTTTGAACAATCTCCGAAACTATGACGGTACACAGAGGGTGCCAAAAAATGTAACCACACTTTCACAGTAGATATCTATTTAATATATTACAATGTTGGACCGAAAAATAACAGTAATATGTAGTATAATGTTCTGTAAACAGATGTGACTCTCATTCATTATCATAACGTTGCTACATGGCAGGTAAATCAACAATGAACAAATGAAACCAAGATTGTCGTATGATGTTCTGTAAACAGATGTGACTCACATTACGTTATACCAGCGTCACTGCAACAAAATTTTATCGTTTGAACAGTGGAAAGCAATTTTGAAATGATATTGGAAAATGGAGAATGTTGTTGAAGTTCAAAGGCAATGGAGACGTGTGTACAGAACAGAACCGCCAATGCGAGTAACAATTGCACGCATTCGAGAAAAGTTTGAGACTCGTTGTGCCGTATGCGATGTTCACAAGGGCAGGTCTGGCAGATCACCACATTACCACCGAGATGTACGTGCGTACCTTGATGATAATCTTCGAAGGCGATGGATAGGACGAAGAGGTCCGATTGAGTTTCCACCGCGTTCTCCGGATCTAACTCCGTTGGGCTTCTACCTATGGGGAACTCTTAAGGATGTTGTATACCATAGAATACCAGCTACACTGACAACACTTCGGGAAGAAATTGAAACGGCATGTACTGCAATGGCTGAGAACATTTTCGCAAACGTTGCTCAATTAGTTGTCCAACGTACTCAGAAGTGTATCGATGCAGGTGGTGGGCATTTTGAGTAACTGTTGTAACTGTAAGAGTCTAAGAAGATTAATGGTCATTATTTCCTGTTTGTGTGAATTTAGTTTTGTTATGTTAACAGATTTTTTATTTGCTTGAAGTGTGTATACATTTTTGGCACCTCTATAGTTTGCTTCCACCTTCTACGTATACATGTATCCCGGAATTGTCGTAGAAATTTTCAAGTTGAGCCTTTCGTGGGTGTTAAGGACGGACATAACCATTATGTATGTTTCTTACTTGGATTTTATTTGTCATATTTTCCTTGCGGAATCAGCTAATGGACTAATATTCAATATATGCACACTTATTAATTCATATCAATTTCATCTGCACTTGCGTAACTATAATTTGTATTAGTGATAATGATGTCGGGACCGTTCACATATGTAAAGTATTTATATAATAATAGCTCAGCAAAGGGAAATAATATATATATATATATATATAAGGTATAAATAGAAAGTATCTATCTGTAGCAGTTCTAGGTTCTCATATATTGACTGTTGTTAAATCATCCGCTACCTTACTATAGGTTGCCTCACGGAAAATTTAACGGCCATATTGTCTTCACCTAACACGTGCGGTTCGAAATATTGCTCCATTTTATGGCTTTCTGCATTTAGCTTGATTCTGCTTCTCTAATTCTTATATATGTGTGTGTGTGTGTGTGTGTGTGTGTGTGCGTGTACCATCTCAGGTTCCATTCAAATCAGGGAGTGAAACGACCTACAAATTTTGCTCCGAAACCTCTTCTTTCAGGTTTGACGTTCTTTTTCGTGCCGTAAATGTACGACACGGGACCCACGGCTTTACTTTCCTTCCGGAGGAAACCATACTTAGGATTTTTACGTCCGAAAAAAGCCATCGGTCCTACAACTGCAGGACCGATATTTTACTGTAATTATTTCTTAGAATGTTCTAATATACTTTATTAGTCTACGTATGGTTTCTCTTTTCTATGCTGTCTAATACCACTTTTATTATGAAAAGTGCAGTTTAATAAGTATAAGTATCATTTTAAGCAATCTTTGGTTCCTTTTTCTGTGTCATTATTGATATTTCTGCTAATGGAATGCTGGTTCGTTTGTAGTTGTGTGTTGTAGTTCCGAGCACCTATGGATAAATCTATTTTTGTACATCTCCCAGCAATTATAATAATTTCCTTTTCTAAACTACTTAAGTTTTATTTAAATTGCTTTAGATTGTTCTCATGCTTTTATTATCATTATTGACAGTATCTTGACACGCCCGAGTGTTTTATGTGTACTACATTTCTAGATAAATTAATCCCTGAGGATAACTTAACTTCTCGCGAGAATTCAGCACTAAAAGGGCTAAAAATAATCCTGAACTATTATCCTTATGGCTGATTAATGTTCCTTAATAGTATTACTGGGTATTTCTTTTTACAAGGTAAAAGCCTAACTGTAACATGATGCTTTCCCAACCCACAAGTTGAATACATAGCTTCATTTGTCTCTTCTTCCGATCCTGCAAAACAACTGTCCCCAATAAATCGCCGTTCTTACTCCAAATACCTTTGTTATTCCCACAATCTATTTTCTCTCTAAAATTCTTGAAGAACTGTTCAAGTCATCCATTAATAGCCAGTTTCGATCCTTATATAAAATATACTTCTATTCTAATAGACTTTGGTTACATTAATATGTTACATGCTTATAATTTTTCAATATACATAGAGAGATACCCCCACAGCACATCCCTATATGCTTCTGACCTACTATTGATGTGACGTCACTTTATATTAAGCATTCAGCCCCATGAAGAGGGAATAGTAGCTAGTAAACATTTTTGAACTCTGGAACACATCCTCTGGCACCGTCCACAGATTTAAATTGTTCACTGATCCCAGCTGGTTCTCGATCAGATTTACCTATAGCCTAGAATCTCTCGATCAGTTTCTTTTCTGTTTTCATTAGCATTTTCAGTTTAAGTGCACTTCTTCTGTCTCCTTCATCGCTGCTACATACCTCACATATTTATGTATATTTATCCAAGGATCCGTTATTATACCTGTACACATTAAACCAACAAAAATACAGCAGTTTTAATTTGATAACTGTTATAATTACCCTTCGTCTGATATAAATTAAAAACCTTGCACAAAAATTCCAAGGCCAAAAATTTTTCTTCCTACTATTTACAATCCAGTCTCATTCTCAAAAATTTGAATTGAAAACCAAAATAGGGATAAATTAATTAATCTTGTAACCACTTACATACCTGTAGTTGATAGCATCAAATATATATTTTAAAGAATGACATGGAAATTTATTAATGTATATCATATGTAGAACATGTAACTTAGTGTCATATTTCTAAGTTCGTACCCCACATTACTTTCAGAACTCCCCCACCTTAAAAGTATATTTCGCCGCAATTCTCTTCATTCAAATTGAGCGGTGGCAGACTCAGCCCCAAATGGAAAATCCGTGCGGTAATTGTCCCTTGTAAATTGTTCCCCATTTCCAATTTAGTCAGCAAATTGCAACATTTGCTAACTCTGTCTCCAAAAATTCTGTATACGGGATATATTGTTTTACAATTTTATGTTGGTTTAACACCTACTGCTGTTTCGCTCCGCATGAAAAATCTGCTAAAATCATGTATTCCTAATTGGTTTCCCAATATGCTCTCTAAAACAGTAAGGATTTGAATGATGTGTTTAATTTATTGATGCCTTGCCAACTCATGTTCCAGTAAGCTTACTAGAGTTAGAGGAATAGCAAAAATTAAAGGCGTGCACCACTTGGTTTAAGTTTTTCGTATTTCCTCTTTTTACTTAGTTATTATTAAACTTTTAAAAATACATTACTCTTATTTATATTTATAATCCTTGTTCTTCTCCTTATGTGCTCGTTTTAACTGTATCCACACACTACGTTACCATTAATATTTAATACGTGCTTTTACCACTTTCATTGCCTTCTGCCTATGAGAATGAACACAAGTTGTTTGAAACAATGTGGTATTTGTATGTTTGTTTCAGTGGTTAGTTAATTTATGTTTTTGGGTCTAATTATTTCAGTTATTTGTTTTTCTTTATGTTAAATATATATAGATGAGTAGAACCTTTTAGAGCATATTTTTCTAGTGCAATTCTGTAAGTTACACACAAAGATCTCTTTCTCATAGCTATCTTTATTGATTGACTTCGTTGGTATTAGTTGTTCTTACACTGTTAATTAGAATGAAACTTCTTCAGGAAGGTGCCATATTGCGAGTGTTCTTTAATTCACTATTTCATAATTTGTACTGTTGTATACATTTAAAGGAATATATTTTTCGTAGTTGGAATGTAGGCAGTTTATAGTTAGGTAGTGGTTTAATAATTGTTGGTCTATATACATTGTTGTTTACCATACAACAGAGGAAGTGGTGGGAGTTCTAACATACGATCATAAAAAACCCTGCACAATTGAAAAGTAACCAAGATTAGCAGTGTGAGAAGTGCTAGGATTCGCTGCTCTCCACACTTGCGTTCGGGTGAATATTTGCGGTGCGATGTCTTTAAAAATGACCAATTATCGTGTATGTGAGTAAGTACAGGAATATTTGTGCTTCAAAAGACATTTATGACTTTTATACCATATTGTATAGCTAAATTCTATTATACACCTCTTTTGTTTTAAGATTTTAAAAATATGTGTATAAAATGTGACACAAAAAATGCACATAAAATGATATTTATGCTCGTTGTATGAATGTATTATGCAATAACAAATTTGAAATAATGGTATTATTTTAACGAAAATTATACCTATTGAACTTAAAAATTTAAACAAGAATTTATTATGTTTATTTGTCTTGAAAGGTCTCCGATTTGAAAACAATTGCCACAATTAATAAGCAGGAAAATTAATGAATTATTAAAATATTTGAAATGAAAATTACCTAAAATTACAAATCCATGTCATTATTTGTGTAAAATAACTAAATCAAAGTTGGAGACAGTTGTATCTCACGTAAAATATAGGCAACAAAATACTTTATTTAAAATTTCGGATGCCACAAAACAGCGTGTGCTTAGAGCGGATACCCAGTGCATTTTAAAAATCGTACCCACTCTTACTCTGTAAAACATTGATGACACCCTAATATATCCTAGCATCGGATGGACAACACGTTGAGGTATTTTAGACGTATGCAAAATATTATAATTCAATATTGCCCTTTCAAATTAATTAAGTGTGCAAACCGCGTTTTTCAAAGCTAAGCATGGCTCATTATTCAAATTTATTGTGGCAACTATAGATATGGCATATCTAATATGAAAATATCACTTGGTTTCCAATTATACGGAATTTGTGTACATATGAATCAAAAGATTGAACTGTCCTTTATTTCCAATAACTTCCAGTTCTAATTATTATTTCTGCTTTCCAAAATCGTATTTGTATTCTTTTATAATGGGTGGAAATATAAGTACCTCCCTAAGAAATCGCCACGGATGGCCGAGGTCGTTGAGGCGTGGCGTAGTGAGCGGGAGATCTGGGGTTCGATTCCCACCAGGACCTCCCTGACTGAGGTTTTTTCCAGGTTTTCCTCAGTACTCATAAATGACAAATGCCGGGGTAGTACCTTAAACTTATGCCTGGAACGTTTCCTTCCTTAAAAAAAATCTCCTTTCCCAATTTATCATTTCATTTCATGTATCATCAGTGTCTAGTGTCCTATGGTGCCTTAATAGTAAAAACGGGCGTTAAGCACTATTAAAAATCCTTAAAACGTACTTAAACAATGAAATTAAATCTATGGCAGAGTACATTATTGGTTTAAATTGGATGGACCGGTTTAACTTAAATTTCTTGCTTTCATTCAGCTTGATGGACTAACGCAAATTAGACGAGAGTTTGAAAAATAATCTATCTAAAGAAGCAATAAGTGCTAACCGGAACCGTATGCCATAGTAGCATGCATTGAATGTTATGGGGTTTATATTATAAACCTATTGCGCCCAATGACTACTAAGTGTGCTGCAGGCGGCGATTCCCGTACTTCAATTCCGCATTCCAAAATGGTATACGCTTCAACCTTACGAAATATGCTGAAATTGACATCCTGTATTAGTTAAGCTGGCATTTAGTCACATTATAATTATCCCAGTGTAATGTTTCTTATTTTATTGCTTTGACTTTATATATACACTGAAAGCCACATTTATTGTGCTAATTTTGCGGGTGACTTTGTAGAACTGTGGAAAAAGTTCAACACTTACATCAATTCCGTCTAGTTTTGATCATATATATATATATACATGTGTGATAAATAATGAACTAGAACGTTCAAATAATAGTTAAGAATTACCACAAAATTGTTAAAACACAATTTAAAGCTATATTTCGAGCTATAAAGCTTTTATATAGCTACAAAACACAATGTGCTTTCTTCGCGCCAGCACCTAGGCATGGTTGATTTCGTTTGATCACGGATGCCCTTTTATTCTCTCGACAGCTAAGATGGAAATATTTTTGGTATACAAAATCTTTGCAATTAGCTCCTTCCATTATCCCTTATCTACTCAAATTTTTCCCTAGTTCTATGTATGAACCATCGTCTTCTACTCATATATAGAACGGTTTATTGATATATTCTTAGATGAAGTGAAAACCCCCAAATTATTGGTCCACTGAATTCTGCATATAACGTTGCACCCATAGAGAAATCTTCATTGTGGAGATTATCCACCAACAATGAAATTGTTATCCTGCCGGCAGATAAGGCATTTTCAAACAGTGTTTAACGCCCGTTTTTACTGCTGAGGCGCCACAGTCGGTGGACGCTGATGATACATGAAATGAAATGGTATGTAGAGAAAGGATTTTTTTTAAGGAAGGAAACCTTTCTGGTCTAAGATTAGGGTGCCTCCCCTGCATTTGTCATTTATGAGGACTGAGGAAAATCTGTAAAAAAAAAAAAAAAAAAAACTGCTACGCGTGGCAGAGGTCGTTAAGGCGCAGACTCGTGAGCGGGAGGTCTGGGGTTCGAATCCCGCCAGGACCGTCTTTCCTGACTGAGGCTGAGGTTTTTTTCGGGTTTTCCTCAGTCTCATAAATACCAAATGCCGGGGAGGTACCCTAAACCTAGGCCTGGAAATTTTCCTTCCTTAAAAAATCCTTTCCCAATATATCATTGCATGTATCATCAGTGTTCACCGCCTGTGGTGCCTATGTAGTAAAAACGGGCGTTAAACACCATTAAAAATCTGTAAAATACCTCAATCAGGGAGGACGGTCCTGGTGGGATTCGAACCCCAGACCTCCCACTCACGAGTCCGCGCTTTAATGACCTCGGCAATTCGTGGCGGTGCAGATAAGGCATCATCTGTGTATACTGTTGACTGAGCCGATTATCTTACACAAGCTTATAGGTAATTGCATGACAACACATACTACTCTTCTTTGCCTCAGGACCCCACTAATGATTTTAATAATAAAATAGCAACTACTTAGCCATTAGCACATATTAAAGGTTTTAATATAACTGAGTTTAGATGGTTTTTTTTTTTTTTTTTTTTTTCATTTTCAGTACATTTTTAAGAATGTAGATCTTTCGTCATTTATTAACCACTGTTGACGTTACGTCGTTTATAACAAACATACTTCACGACGCAGGTATTACTGCAGTGAAGTATTTTTGAGTATTTGTCCATTGCCACACTTCTGTTCCATTGATTTTATTTGTCATCTTGTGAAGGAGGTACCTACTCATAATACTTGTATATTTGAGAGCAAGATTTTTTTATGGCTAGAAGGTACCTCTACGGGCACTGGAATAATCCCCTTGCAACCGAACTTATTTGTGGCGTAGCTAGAAGAAGGCTTTCTACGATTAGAAACTCGTGTTCCTATAGCAAGGCTAATGTTCTTTGTTATTTTCATAATTTGGAGGCAGAGCATGGATTCCCTGCTTTTATCTTTACATTGAATTATAACTACCCCGTAAAATTTACCTCTACTGCCTCTCATACTTCAGTTTCGTTTATGAACATAAATAACAATCTTGTTAACAAACAGTTTTTAACTTCTGTACACATCAAATCTACTGTTTTGCTGCAATATTTCATTTCGATATCTGTCACCTAGACATATAAAAAGATTTATGCCATTCTCTTTATCTATTCGTAGACATTATTACTGTAACAACTTTGTTTCGTAAGACAATTAAACCCAAAGACATATTTACCGGAGCTATTCTCTACAGCTATTGTGCTCAAGAATTATTTTCCATCTCATAAGAAATTTACGATCAAAGATTTCAAGTTCTTCGACGATAACACGTTAAATTTTATTACCATCTATTTTACGGTTACTCAGCACACCAGATCGACTTTTAAAGAGTGCTACAGTAGCCTGTTACAAAACCCTGCCATTTATACTTTCCTTCATAGAATGCTACGCCTAAGTTATTGGTCTTGTGAAAACCTGTATCTATAATACAGTAGCTTTTGAAGAAATCAAAATATCACCAATAAATCTTGTCCTGCATCTGATTCATACCCACATTATGTCCAAAATGTAAAACTTGAACCATAATCATTCCTAGTGCCACCTTTATAAGTCCTATATTTGATCAAAAGTAAAAACATATTCTGTTAGGCAATTGCTCTTCTATGAACGATGTATGGCATGCTTACTTGGAGATTCTGCTAAGCCTTTTCTAACATGGTGGCTTTAAGAATGAATAACCATCGGTCGGTCGAAGCTAAGTTCCAAACACCAGTAGCTCATGATGCATTGTCTCATTGTCTTCAATGACTACTGTTTATTAACCCTCATTGTTGTGTTACTTCCCCCAACTTCAGACAGTACTCTTAGAGATAAGAAGATGGCAATTATAGTGTTGAATAATGCCTGCACTCCACCAGGACTTAATTCATATCTGTGAAACAAAACAACTACATTAAATTATTGCGCCTCTTTGATATTTCTCCTCCCTGTATTGGAAAGTTTTTCGCACATAGCCATACTTCCTGGTCGTTCATCCAGCTCCGTAAGATTGTCACGTACCTGTTACTTCCTTTCACTCTGTTTACATTATGCTTCCTACCTGCAGAAGCACTTAGAAATATTATTTTAAAAATGTATTTTACTAGTATTTATTAACTTATCATAGAACGATCCAGTTCTTTATTTATGTTATTAAACCAACCTGGATATCAGTTTTAATTTTATTTTACCACTCTGATAGTATATATATATATATATATATATATATATATATCGTTATTATTGTTTTGTTATTTTGTTATTCTTGCTGCTTAACAACCGCTAGGTATAAATTTGTGCACAATGACGCGAATTCCGGATATGAAAGGAGTCAATTGAACAACTGTTCTAGTCACTGCTTAAAGGAGATTCAATGTGCAGACTTTCGGAAAAGCAATTTCTGCTGGAGCTAAAGGTGGGATTTTGCATCGTAAATCTATTGGAGCTGTGAATTTTCGTCATTTGATAACCAAAATAACTATTATTAGCCTATCCTAATTGATTTTTATTTTTTAGCATTTATTTTGTTGCTGTTGCAATTTTACTGGATTTAATTTTATGTTTTCAAAGATAATGTAGCACTAGCTATAGTCTCATCATTGTCCAGCGCTTAATAAACTGGGCTAAGAATACAAAATTATAAATGTGTAAAAATTGTACAAAGTCCCTTCCCATAGCTTACACCAACGGTTTGCTAAATTTTGATGTGTTGAATAAAATGCTTGAAGTATCCATTATGGATTTAATAGGCGATTAAAGCCGTTAAGAATATATTCACGTTATAAAATTATTTCGAAGAAACAATGCTTATACTACAGTGACAGGACAGGACAAAAGAGTACTACTATATAATAGTAAAGTGAAGCCAGCAAATGTATCCTCCCCTCTATGGCTTACGAATGCACGGACCGATCTAAATTGTTATCATCACAGACGCACTAGCTTTCCTATGGTATGTGGAAGTGAATTAACGGAGTTTGAACGAAGTATGGTAGTTAGTGTCAGACGTGTGGGACATATAATCTCCGAAGTTGAATGTCCTAATAGTGCAGAAATTCAGCATTCCTCGATCTACGGAGTCATGTATACCGGAAATAGAACATAGAAAACATACCATGGAAATTGCAGTGGTCGACATGGTAGTTTAACTGCAATGCCTGCAAGAATTGTCCGTGACAATCAATTAGATACGCAAGACCTTACATCAGAACAGAATGCGGAAGCTACCAGAAATGAATGCAACAAGACAGTGTAGCACCCATTAGCTTCCATGGTATATGGGAGGGAAAGACCCACAAGAACACTTCGTTTAAAATAAACACAACATGATACAACACCTCGCTTGGTTTCGTGAAATCGCTGATTTATCAAAGAAAAATAAAAACATGTGACATGTTCAGATGAATCCAAATACCTGTTGTTTCGAGCTGATAGTCGGATATAAATATGGCGTACACCCAATGAGACCATATATGCCAATAAGCTACTGACTGTTTACACTGGTGGTGGTTTCATACATATGTGGTATGAATTGGGTCCATGGATTTTCCTAGACAGGTCAGCAAATGGGGAACGCTATGGGACCATTTGCATCCCTTCATGCATTTTATGTATTACCTTTCAAGAAAGTAAATGTACACCTTTTGGGGGACAACGTCGTTCAGGCGCGCGTGTATAGAGAATATGAAAATGAAATCAGTCGAATCGCAGATCGAGGGTAGCTAGTGCTGGTTTCGACTATTTGCAATTGTTTATTTAGTTTTTTTGTCAAAATGTTTGCTAAATGCCATGAAGCTAGTTAAAGTCTGCCTGTAGATTAACTAATGACGGTACATGTGCATTGAATATCAAACGAAACAAGAAGGAAAGCACTGCACTCCTGTAGTTTGCACGCAGTAGATGTGTATCTTAATTATACAAATGTGTTATAAGCGAGCGTAATGGCCAAGCGGACAAAAGCCGTGGCACAAGCCTGCGACACTGTCATAATTCTGGAGTTCGCCTCCTTTAGATTTCAGTTCGTTTTATGTTTGATATATTAGCTTTTTCTTATAAAGGAATGCGCATTATGATATCCTTGCCACTGTTTTCAGAATGTCTCTCTTAAAATTCATTTTAGGAGTCTGTCACATGCGAGCATCGTGCTTATTGTTAGTCCCTAATAGTTTTTATATTTTATATCAATGCTTTGTTATGTGCTATTTACAAATGTAAATTAGTTAAAAAAGGGGTTGAAACAAGCATCAAATGGGGTTTTTCCACCTACGTGAAACTAACCATTACAGATTAATTAATGAAATAGTACCAGGCAAAACATACATTCAAGTACCGCTGGCAGGGTAGCTAAGAGGTCTATCAAGCTAATTAGTAGTAATCAATATGTAGAAGGTTGTAGTTCGCGCTCCATTAATCTACTTTTTATTCTCATTTTTTTGAGCGCTATATAAAAACTTTACCAGCGCTCTTATGAGTAATATTATACGGACTGGAGCATTAAATTATTCGACTAATTTCTGGCGTGTAGGAAAATAGCCAAGTACTTTTTAAAAATAAGTCTTAGATGTAATTGTTATCACTGTGAAAAGAGTCTAAGCTTCATACACCAATCAACAAACCTTAAATTTCCCACTAAAGCTTTATCTTGGGCGCTAGTTGATACCTGAGTTTGCCCAAAAGCAATCATGATTTGGCCCATTTTACTCCCTCTTCTTACTGTTGGTCCAACTACCGCAAGCAAGTTTCCTAGCGATTTACTAGGCGCTTTAGCTGTTGTAAGCACGTCCTACAATTTCACTCCGCTGAATTGCTGTCAGTTATTTAACACCGCTAGGACCAGAGCCCATTGTGATGGAGCTTTACAAAGAATATTTACAATGGCTGTCTTTAAGTGATAAGAATTGTCGTATTTTGCGCATTAAATGAACAGAAATTATCTGATATAAAAAGGCGACGGTGTAGGAATAGAAAACAGCAAATCTCTGGACCTTAAGCACCATAACTAATTCTTTAAAAAACATGGCAAGTGATCGGTGGCCTCTTATACACTTCGTTCCATTTAACATTGAAACGTATGTGGTTCGTGTTTTATTCAGTATTAACCTGAATTGGATCGTCGGTAGTTTAGGTACAGATGGATTCTAAGTTGTTGTACGATATTTGGAGAATATTTTGGATAAATGGGGAAATAAATGTTTTTGCAGTTAGTGTCCTTCCTTACTATTTTAGTGGCAGGTGTTTAAAACTTAAACTCCTTGCATAATAATAACCAGTATATGTTAATAAACATTTTTATGTAGCATTTGGCTATTTTCTCACAAAGCAGTAGTAGTCTAAATGATTTAATGTTCCGTAATGTGTCATTCTTAAGAACGTTGGTAATGGAGTAGTCGGAACTTTCCCGGCCGGAGTCAGACTTAAATCTAAAAGTTTCTTCCGGGCTTGGAAGCCGTGGTCTGTTAGAGCTAAGGTGTTCATTTTTGGACACCTTAGCGCCAACAGACCACGACTTCCAAGCCCGGAAGAAACTTTTAGATATAACGTTGGCAATGTTTTTATTTAGCACCGCAGAATGAGAATAAAAAAGCGCTTAATGGGTTGCTAACCTTAACCTTCTAATATTGATTGCTACCCAAATGTCTTATTTGATCTGTTGCTACGCCAAAAGTGATAACTGAACGTAAGTTTTACTAATATTATTTCAGTAATGGCCAATTTTTCTTTCAAGGGCTAAATATGTTTGGTAGTTCCTTCAACAACATGTAAACTTTAACCCATTTATAGTTTTAAATAACATTTTAACAAAAGACATAAAGGTATACAATCCACGGGGACTAACGATAAGCATAATGTTTGAATGTGATCGATGCCAAAAATGAATTTAAGAAAGAATAGTTGAAATAGTATAAGTTGCATATTCACTTATAAGAAAGAGCTAATATATTAATAATTAAAACGAAGTGAGACATGGAGGACGAGAACTCCACAATTATGTCAAAATCTAAGCTCTGTGGCACTATTTCGCCGTTCGGTCATGACGACGCTGGGTTGCAACAGTTGTGTTGTTGAGATACATATTCACTAAATGAGAACTACAGGCGTATAGCGTTTTCCCTGTTTAATTTTATATCCAATACAGTTATACCCTCATTTGTGTAGCTACATGTAAATTTGCACTAATATTTGGCATATATTTTGACAAAGTAACTGAATAAGATTTTTAAAAATGTCTAAGCAAACATCAGCTACTTTTTGATTAATTTTCATGTTCTGCATACACGCACGCCTGAACGATTCTGTCCCTTAAAAAAGTGCATTACTTTCTTGAAAGACAGTACCTTCAAAATAATAGGATATTCTACCAGGATAATGCCTTTTTCTTATTGGGCATGGGATGTCCAAACTAGGGTGAATGAGCATTTCGAAGCATGTAAAAAATGTGGTCATTGTGTTCACTCCATATGAAACCAATCAACCACTTACTGGACATAGCGTGCTCTAGATTATCAAACTAATATTACAAGGAGTTGTTGATAGCTCTTAAAACTGCATCACTCAGTGTTATCCAAAGTCCTTGTTGACTAGACGAGTTGAAGCCAGTCAATTTGCTGCACATGGTCGAGCTAGAGGGAATCCTAAACGATATAAAGTACCTATCTAATGACTCTTGACTGTCAGTTCATTTTATAGTGCACAGAACTGTTATACTTTTTCAATTTTTGTAATCAAACATTTGCTGATACAAATATAGACTTTGGTAGAGCTCAGTAATTGCGTATGTAACTCCACACTATCCTATATTACAATTATAATGAAATTATCGCCGGTACAATACAGCATATGTTACAGGAATGAATATGGGATTTCATAACCATAGCGTCTCTTCCATTCTATCTCCTTTCCTTTTAAGAAATACTAAAGTTATCCGTTCATTGTTAAAATTCAGAAGTTATCAAATTTTTGCTTTATATTGGTTAATAAGAAAGACCCACAGTCCATTAGAGAATAATTTTTGCTACTAGTTTTGCTAAAGAGTACCATGCAATTTTCATTTGCAGAACAGTGTGTAAATAGCTGATCAAAACGTCACTTACTCCAAATCATTTAAACCAGAGATTTTCTCTTTGAAATATTTAATGTTCCTCCCAAAATACCGAAATGTTTTGTGAAAAGAAATGAAGTGACATGACGATGGTATAAATTAGTAAATGTTCTTTCACTTGAGAAAGAAGAATTAGTTCGAGGAACAACTTTACCGAGCTGGCAATTGCATTTCGGCTCATTGGCTTGTAATACCTCACATGCTAATGTCTTAGCCACGGGGATATACAAGAAATGACAAAGTACATATAAGTTAGCCGCTACTGCTGTGGATCAAACAATAGATATTTATTTTCTATACCCATACTAATTTGAAAAACCTGCAGCATCTGAATTAAATAAATTTATAAAATAACCTGATAATCCTTAAGCGTGCTACTTAGGTTGCGGGTAAATCTCGCCCAGCAAACAGGTCAAAACGTTATTAAATGCGCTCCCCAGTTATTGCAGCTGGTTGCGGCAAAAATCGTTATAATAGTTCTACGTAGACTAATGCGGCGCTTCGTGTGGGGAAAAAATGCAACCCGTCTGTTACCATAGAGAGTGGTGTAGCCATAAATTTGATTAAAGAGAAAAAATGCATTGGATCTGTTTTCACTTTCCACAGTGTGATTTTTAACAGTTCTTTATACGAATTTTGGAATTTCATTTGCCAGATGAGATAGATTTGGGACTAAAAATGTTTAAAGGCGATGATGTGAAAGGAGTTCTAAAGGTTTGATTGAAAAGTTACTAATTATCTTTCGTTAAAACTGATTAGTAATAGCTACGTTAATGGATATCGATAAGTGTGACAAATTGGTACATCGATATTGTTCATTTTATCTCAAAGAAAATCAGATACAAAGTTAACATGAATTCTTTAGTTGTAAGTTTTCCAACCCATAGTACAAAGATAATATGAACTATTTTAAAGGTGAACATTTTCAAGAAATAGGATATTTCATTGTTCATTAATTTGTGTTAGTGGCTCTTAAAAATGTTTATATTGCGAAGTATTGTTATAGCTTATGAAACTGTAACTTCATTTATACGATTAAAGCATATTGTATTGTGTAAAAATCTGATTTCTATTTTATTAAAACGTTCCAAATTATCTATGTGGCATTTCTTTTGCTGACTAAGTACTTATTTAAACTGTCGTAATCACTTCGGTAAAAACGTATTATTTCTTGCTCCTTAATATGAAGAAATTGCACTTTTTATTATAGAGCTTACATTTAATATTTTGCAATTTATCAACTTCAGATGAAGCACGTGATCATTAAGCAGAACAGTGTTGTAACCTTTAGCAAACTTGTTCTTTAAATTGAATATATATATATATATATAAATTTAGAAAATGACAAGCAAAAATCTGCTTTGCCCCTTAATCCTGAAAATTTTAAGACTCAAATAAGCGCTTGAAACGAAAAGGCCTCATAAGCAGAGGAACTAAGCACTTTTACAGCAATTTTACTAGATTGATTTTGTTCAAAAGAATTACCATGACAACTTTATATATACTTGACAAAACCAACCTTTCAGTTTCCTAAGCATTATGCTACAGTTAAATGAGTTTCTAGTTTATTGCTTTAGTATTTTAATTTAATAATAATGAGCTAACCAACTAGTTCTCATTCATTTTATCATAATATATTTATAAAATATAAGGGAATTGTTCTGTTCACAAGTTTTGGTGCAAAAATCAAATGGTTCAGCCTATAAACTGCAACCAACTGGGTTACCGCATAGATGTTTGAACTTAAAATAACGCATATAAATTCATTATAAATTACCATTAGACGTTTTAATTTTTGTATTGCTTATTAAACTGCGTATTTCTTTACCCAAGTCGTTTAAAATTTAATTATATAGTAGCTCATTTATGTTTTCCAAGAAAAGTTCAGAAGCACAACTATAAAATATATAACTTCTTCACCTTTTCCTCTATCAGATAAACGTATTCCACCTCTCAAATCAACATATGTAATAACTTCTTTTAGTATTTCAACACGCATTTTAATTTCCAATTTTACAAATTATAAGAAAATATAACATTTAATCACAAGAAACCTTACCACGTTTCTTTAAAACAGTAAGATATTTTCCTGTAAAAACAGAAACCCCTTCTTCTGCACTATGCCATTTATATGTAGTATTAAATGTGATAACAGATGGTTAAAACAATTATTTGGATATTCATATGCTCTGAATATTAAAAGAATATCGTTACTACCAAATTAGTTCTGAAAATATATACGTCTATTTCCCAGGGGACCCAAATATCATATTCATATAACATCTGATGGATTACCCTTCAATGCTGTAATTGTGAGCTCACTGGCTATATTAAAATATTTCAGTTTATTGACTGCTGCCTTTAATTTGTTTATGTATTAATTAGTTTTATACGTGGAAATTTATATCTTAGAATTTAAATTTGTTAAAAGCTTCTTTCTGTTGTTGCTATTAAATTAACATTCATTAGTAGTAGTACATTCATTATTTAATAAAAAGTGTATTAATTTTAATAGCTGTAATTAAAGGGACGATTAGAGATACTGAAAGTGTCACAATGATGAGTAATACTCACTTGTATCCTATTGTGAAGGAATAAAAATACATTTTGAACTCATTTCAGAAAAAATACAATATTTTGGAGAAATAAAATGTTTAAATGACAGACACAATTCATCTGTGCACTTTTGTAGCTCCCATTTCCTTTATTGATTTTATTCATTGCATACTCTCAATATGTGGAAGCATATACAGTGGGTTTGAAACAAACACATTAATTCCAACTATTATGATGCTGCTGTCTATGAACGTGGAAAGTGCATGCCAAAAGATAAGTGTGTGTATATATATAATGTTAAAATGAATATGCAATACCCCCAAAGGAATACCAAGGTGGAAAAAAAATTACGGATTCAATTGGCAGTTCTTCCCTCTTAATTATATAACTTTCTCTTGGAAACATAAGTCATCTCGCAATGAATTTAAATGAGGAAATCAGATAGTTCTACAGAGACAAGAATGGGTTATTGATTTATAAAGTTGGAAACATCAGCACTTTTGAATAATTTTTTATTAAACCAAAGTGAGTGTAATACTACATTATTTTAAGTATGTAAATATGAAAGCATTCTCGTACGTTCGCACATGTGAATGTACCTTAGAATAATTTTTCATGATTTTCCACGTTTTAAATATGAATATTATTTATTGCAGTTCCTTGCATATTGAAATATTTCAGAGAGCATAATCAAGCTGGTGATGGCATGGATTCCAGGAACATTATGTAAAATGCAGTTCACAAGGATAATGACAATTAATTATTGGTAGTCTCAGCATATCATATGTAATTTATTTTATTATCTTAATGGAATGAGGTAATCACGTTTTAGAATGATGTATTATCTTAATCATTTTACTTTCGATTCAGATATTGTTGTGATTTATGCTTAATTCAATAATATATTTGGGTGCGTTTTTGCTTTCAGTATTTCATCTGTTTTCGGCTTGCAATTGCCGCCGAAAGGTCTGTGAGATTGATTCGTTTTATACACTTCATATCTTCTGCAATAGTAATGCTCTCGGTCTCATGTTACAAACCGGGTGTCCTAGCCAACTGAGTCACTGGATTCAAGGATGCCCAAGTACTAATTAATCAGCTTCGGTTCTATTTCGAACTGGGGCAAGTTCTAACAGTTTTCCCTCACACAGAGCAGTCGGAAATATGGAGTATTGTATTATTTCGGAACGTACTAAAGCTGATGACCTAAGATGTTAAAGAGCGTCCATAAATAAATAAATAAATAAATAAAGGAACGTACTGGTATTATACACCTGTTTGCGGAATTAAAACAACGCGGGTTTTACTATTTAATTTATGTTACAACTAAATAACAATTTCATGCCGTAAGTAAATACTACAACGAGAATTACTGTGGAAAACATGAATCACATGGATGTGTTGAATGATTTAAATCCCTTAATATCCTCTAAAAACCGTTATCTTTGAATGAATTATTAATTTTTCACACAGTAAAATATTCTTTAATTACTTCTTTTTGCATAGTTAAAAAATTACATATCAATTCTCTTTTTACCGCAAACAGGAGTATAGTATCAGTATACAACTCGCCTCCCCCCACCAACTCACCGTCACGTGACATTCTACTCATTCTTCTTATCCTATATAGAATGGCAAGATGTTGATTTTCGTTTGCTAGTTAGTCAGAGGGTACGAACGAAAGTAGCTTTAGGCCACCTTGTTGGAGATATGTCGTAAATAATGTTTTATAATTTTTTACTAAAATATTGGAAATTAAAAAACATTTAAAAACTTTAATTGCAGCTTATAATTTCAATGTAAGTGAGAAATATGTTAATTGTTAATTTAAATTTATTTTAAAAACACACTGTATGCCCCCTCACATTTCAAAATATATTTAACAGATAAAAGGGGCGAAAATCAGTAAATGTCACATACGGGGTGAAATTATTTTTAGTAGTAATATAAAAGTAAATAATTCACCTCGCGACATTCAACAAAAACATTTTTGGGTCAATATGGTTTATTTTTACAAAAAGTTAAATGTTTTGTATCACTGTCGTGTATTAAAAAATGAATGGCGGGGGATTTTTTCGAAACATAGCTTTCTTTTTTACAAAGTTCAACTTTCGCGGGTTTTTTTGGGGGGGGGCATAGCTTTTTTTTTGCAAAGTTAAACATTGTGTACAACATGTTTTAACAAATTTACTGAATACCCTGATTAAAACACAACTGTTCTTCTAATATTTTATTGTGGCAGCCTCATTCTATAAATGGTGTTGTACCTAGACTCCGAAATAATTACACAAAATTTAAGAAATTGCTGCACATCAGGATGAAATAGTTGCGTATCGGCAAGGAGGGGGAGATGCTCAAGAGGAATAAAAACAAGTAAATTGATAATATAAGACCATTGCAAATGATAAATAAGTATATTTTATTATAAGTGGTGTAATATAGGAAATAATACAGTACACAGTAAAGAATAGCTTTTTGTCAGTTATTCTAGATTCGTTTTGCACTTACAAGGTATGTTTGCAAATGTTGACAATGATTGATAACGTTCTTTGCACAGCATACTTTATATGCTTCACATATTAGTCTATTGTTAATACACTGTATTGGCAACACGCAAATGATTGGATTATTGAAAAATTACAACTAAAAATAATATTTTAATATGCATTAAAAGTGTCATAAACATAAATTTTTGAAATATATGATTAACATGATATTCATTACATAAATCACTTTTTTTTGCAATATAGTTCCATTAAAAATGAAACATACTAAAACATACGAGTATACAAACGAGAAAGACCGTAGAAACTTGCATAACTGTGTATATGTAAAAATGGTAGTGTAATTTTATGGAGATTACAGGTACATGGTGCTTGACAGTGTAAACACTTTAGATGAAATGTCGAACACTTGTAAAACAGCTGTTTATGTTCATTTTGTTCCATAATGTTTCTTAGTTGTATACCTTCAAGTAAAAATTTGACATAGGTGTCTTTATTAAAAAAATTGCTTCCAAAAACAACTATAAAAATGAGTGTATTCACTAAAGGCATTTTTACAATGTTTACTTTCAAGCCCACTTGGCATTTTCTCTCTTTGTTAGAAAACTGATGTTAAATGAAATTTAAAAAATAAGTTTGCACCATATAAGCACACAAATTAAACAGAGAAGTTAATTAAAACGAATTACAAGTTGCGCACGAAGACATTCATAACCTGGAATGCAATATTTTGTACATATACGTACGTACTTGGTACATTAGGATTTTCAAGCTCTTAGAGCCTGACACTGTAGACCCACAGGTTTATATTGTCTATTATACATATTTATGTAGCATGCAGTCTATGGTTTTCAAGTGCAACACGAATTGTGGGTTTGGGTATACCTATTACTACCACAAAATTTGCAATAATATTAACTATAGTTATTTACGTAGTAATTTTTATCTCATCACGTGAATGTGGTGCTGATAGTGCTATAGCAATACTGTATGTAGTTTCGCTAAAAAGTAAATATTTCTTAATGGCTGATATATTTGTAATTGTTGCAATACGATTTCAAAATCAAGTACAGTCACAAGAGATGTTATGATTCTCACACATAATAATTTATGGCCTGCTTTTATATGGGAAACTTTATCATTTCAACGACTCAGTCACCACTGCGCATGCGTAACACCTCGCGTCCACATGGTTTTTAGCCAATGAGGTTGGTTTTCTGCATCTTCTGGCCCGATACCATTAAAGGAGTGAAGAGACTAGTAAGAAATATCTGACCCTAGATAAAACACGAAAATGCTATTTGCAGAATATCCTTTTAGGCAGGAATCCGTCAAACTTTGAAACGCAATACCCAGGCAACAACATTTTTGCCTGCAATACCAGACCTGTGGAGGTAAAACTTTGAAAATCCATTAGGAGGTAAAAATACATGACCCAAGAGAAGCCATTGAAAATCCATAAACAGGTAAAAAGTAACTGACCCAAGGGAAAACATTGAAAATCACATTAACGGGTAATAAATACCTGTACTTGGAAAGGTGAAAATCCATTACGGTGAAAAACTTTTTATCAGGTTCGCACAGGCACGACCTTGATATGGCGCCTACACAGCTAGAAACTTGTTATAGGTGTTAAATATGTGCAACTTTCACCACGCTCAGTAAGTCGCGGGAACCTGAGGTAGAACCAACACTATAGCAGTTTGTTTAGGGTATGTCGTAAATGCTACTTTATATTTTTTTCTAAAATGTTGGAAATTATCAAACATTTACTCAATTTAGCTTTGCAACGCTAATAGCAATATGTACACAGCGATTACCTAAAATTTGTTTTTTTTTCCGTATCGTTATATTATTGTTGCATCAAAACAACGTTTTTGAATCGTGATAACTTTTTTGCTCAATAGCACCTTTTGGCATAACAATATTTTGCATAATATTAATATTTTGCATTTTGAAATATATTTTACAAACACACAACACACTTCACATACATCATTTAATAAAAGTCATGCTTGCCTATGAAAGTATACTTACCCACTCAAAGTTTAATTAATATTTTATTAGATCAATAAAATAAAACCCCTGCGCAACAGATTTTGATGGTCTGTAAGGAAGGAAATCTCCGCCATTAAGTAAAATAAATCTGGTCTTTACAGATCCCAGAAAGTCGGCAAGAAAGTAAAGTCCCATCTACTTCTCACCAAATATTTTTGCAGCTGGGTATTCCCGCCACTATGTATTATCCATTTTGTAATTTTTATAATAAATAAAAACATCCCTTTTAACGGAAAATTTCCCTGGGGTCGACTACAATACTGAGTGTATACTTGCTGGATACGCACCGCTGGATATGCACCGCAGTTGGACCGGCACCGCTTCGGAGATTGTACTAAGGAGGGACATACACTACTAGCGTAGATATAACATTTCGGCACTTATAAATGTAACATACAATTACATTGTCTACTGCGCAATATTTCACCACGCTGTATAATGACAGCGGTGATTGACCATTTACAAAACATAAACAGCGTATTATCTCTATCTCCTTCCTACTAAATTATAAAGTTACGAGGTACTCTTATCGTCCAGATTAAGTAATGTAAACCTATATTGTGATGCGAAGGGATGGATATCAGAGGTTGGTGAATCTGTTTAGTCTTAGGTGCATATTGTGAATAATGCAGGGATTTTAAGTCATATGAAACCGTGATTTCCAGGCTTTATGATCAAAGTGAAATAACTACATATTTAAGTTACATAAATTCCAACTTTTTTCAACCAACATTTTTTCTCGTTAATTGGGTACAAAAATTCCACGGAGTTTTAAAATTTAAGTTATTTTTCACTCTACTCCAGGTTAGAAGGACGGTTGATCATATCCACTGCAGTAATTTAGTTGCCTTAAGGGAATTAACACACAATTTTACTTAAACTTGCAACTGACCATAGTTAGCACTTCATGTTCTTAATACAAAAATAAAATATTTCTTATAATTTTATTTTGAACTCACAGAAAGTCTACACTGTTCTACACTTATTATTGTATGTTAAATTATAATAAAGAAGAATTGACTATGGAAAATCTCTACAAATTTATTATTTCTGTCCTCAGTTAGGGAAGATCTCGTGTGGCTAGTTGGGTTTCATTTGATAGAAACGTTCTCTTACTGGTATATTTGATTTTAAGTAAGAAAACACCTTAAAGACAAATATTAAATAATTTCAAAAGTTGTAATTTGATACACTTTATATTGGTTATAATTAAATATTTATTTCATATAATCTAGAGAACTGGGACGTTTACTTTGCCAAATATATATTAATGGAGTGAACAACATAAAGGGAATGGCTTCTTTTAATAGTTATGAATAAATTATAGGTTTCCTCTATTAAGGGAGATTGTATTAAAACATTCATTAGGAGTGAATTGCGCGTCCTGTTACATCCCTAATATGGAAGTAACTGATAGTGGTGATGATATGTTAAAAGTGACATAAAACAACCGTATTATAACTATACTGTTGTTAAATGTTTAATGATTTAAATTTCGAACAATTTCATTTGATATGTCTCATTTTATATTTTATATATTTAATTCCTTTATAATAATATTATTTAAATGACTTATTTCTAAATCATACTGAAATTTATAAATTTATTTGTACTGTACCCTATAGCTTCTTCCTCCCTACATGAGCCTTAGAACACTTAGACAGTATGCAATTAGAACATACAATATCGGCGCCTGAAATAGGAGTTGCTATCGGAAAGGATTAAGTCTATTATCAAGATTATTGCTGAAAATTATGATAATATATAATGCGAATCATTTGAGAATGTATACGCAAGTGCTATTTTACATTTTGCTACCGTAAAACAGATAAAACATTATTAAATTATAATGAAAATTAATAGTGAATAAATGGACATTAACGAAACTTAGCTATTTGGGGTAATGGTTTTCCAGTCAAAGGGACTATGATAGCATTTCTAGGTAAAGACTGGATTTATTGTGTCTTCTCCGCTGTCACCATTATATAAAATATTTCGAGACTGTGATACACAACTCTAAAATACTTCTAGACAAACAGTTCACTCTGTAGCTTCAGGACATTCTGAGGTTCTAGAAAATTCAGAATTTATAATATACGCATTACCGACAATCGGTTTTGACTTTAAGGCGCTTCGCCTGTATGTGAGATTATGTTTGACTTTTACATTTATTTTATAAAGTTGGTACGTAATTGTATTTTATAAAGTAGTTTGACTTGTCAGTAAATGAATCCACCTTTACTAATGTAATGTAATTTACGTGAAATTATGTAAATATTATTGTAACTCAATTAAATCGGCTAATCAATAGGTAGATTTGAGGTTTAAAATTCTAATCCTTTTCCTTCCAACTCAACACAAACTTCTCATACTTTAGATATGCCCTGGGTTGTAGTACGCCTCTAAAACAATAATTAAATATTTACTCTCTCTTTGTTCTATATGACATAGTAACAGGCACTTCAGCAGGAAACATTCAACAATTTGCAGATTAATTTGTGCATTTTATCACCAATATTAGCGTTTCTTAAAACATAAGTATACCATATTAGCAGCAGAATATCAAAGAGTGTAGGGTAGTTGTATCAACCGATAACTCATGTGTAGACTTTTGTAAAATTGGAACGTAGAATTTGTTTCAACTATTTTTAGTTCCATCAGATTGAATATTTAAAGATTTGAGGCTTTAACTACGTAATGCACATATCTTGTTTATTGTCCTAGACGCTTGGACTTCTGTCATTGGTTAAATCACAGTTGCTGGATCACATCTTGTGAACTGATGAAATCCTCTTTATTTGTGAAATTCCTTTTCTTCCACAAAAATTATATATGGAGACACGTTATATGTGCCACACGTAAGATGTGACACCAGGTATAACGGAATATCGATATTTGGACAGGTATTTTCAATAACAGAATACAGCATTTGTACATAGTACCGAGAAGACTCAAGGTTGGTATGTATGCAGAAATTCTTCAGGATATCCTCTCCGAGTTGCTTGCCACACGGAGAAATATGTTGTATCAGAACGATCGATTCTCTCCTCACTACAATTTGTAGATGGGAGATATCCGAACAATAAGACGGATTGTAATTTCATGCCAATATATTGACTGACAAGATCAAGGGATTTAAATCCTTCTGTGGGTATATTTTAAAACGCTTAATTTAGAGAACTCGTTGATAGCCCTGATACAGCCATTGTGCTGGTGAACGAGAAACAGCTACGTCACATATGGACAGGCGTCTATCACCGAACAACGATCTGCTTCCAGATAGAAGAACCGTCTTTAAACATCTGCTCTGGAAGCATTACAAAATGTGTATATATAAAAGTACATTTTATTTTTTAAGTTTAGCCAGTCACTGATTACCGAAATATCGATATGGTTGTTGCTGATACATATATTAGTTATATTTTCCACCATATTCCCTTTCAAATTCTATAATTTGTTTCTCGGTTAATCCCACGTAGTCTCTACACAATTTTAAGACTGATTCCACTACCTAGAGAATTGTAAAATAATATAACTGATTGTCTGTATTGGATGGGGTTGCCCACTTACATACTTCCTTATAAATACGTGCTATACCTTCGACAAAAAGTCCATAAATCTTTAAACAAATAGCTATACGGTAATCAATGTTGCACCAATTGTAATAAGTGTGCAGTTTGTTATGGGTGATACAAATCTGCATAATAAATGTCGCAGGACTGCAAATAGAGAGAGCTGATACTATGAATGAACCTTTGCTCTTACTGTTTACTCAAAATTACAATAATAAGGTAAATTTGGTATTCCCTTTAATATATCGCCTCTTATGGTATATACTATAGAGAATATAGAAGGTTACCATAGAACGTTTTGAAGCAACATCAATCACCATCTACATCATATGTTTCTTACCCTTTTGAGATGTAAAATCGTATTGTTTATCCCAAAATATTTAAATGACAATGTTTCAATCGCAAGGCAAATACACATATTTAAGCTAAAAAGTGAAAAAGTAAAACATCAAGTTCTCCTAATATTCACATTAAAGAAAAGGCATGTCTAATAGAATCAAAGTCATATTTTGCTATGCATACCCAAATTGCTACAGTATACCAAACGTTCAATTTATTTTTATATGTGAGTTATTTATTTTGTATTAATATGTTCACAATCTGTTATGCTACAACGGTTGCTCTCAGACTGTTACTGTGTTCTAGCCAAATTAAGAAGTACGACATAAAAATTCTTTTAGGGAAAATGCAATAATATACCCTATGTTCTTAGAATACCAGAAAATAGTTTTGGTATTTGAATTAATTAATATGTTCAGGATGATTACAAATATCGTTCTTGTTAAAAGTACGGAACCAGCTACCATACTAGGCACAATACTGGTGCGTTCACGGTTTGATACACCATAAATAATTGTATGTTTTATATTAGTTATTGTAGTCATATGCGGTCTATTTCGTTGGTCCTAACAAGCCGGATGAATAACACCAAAAGCTAACTCTTGTAAATGATGGCTGGTTGCCTTCTTGAAAAACACTTCGTTAAGTCAAAATATTTAACTTTATTCTTGAGCTAGGTAAAGTTTCTCAAAACTGCATTTACCATAGTCAGCTTAAATCGTTATAAGAATAATTTATTTCTAAGTACACTTAAGAACTAACTAAATGCTTTATAATATGAAAATTATTTATATTTAGCGAACCTTCATCGCAGAAGAGTTAATAAAACAAGTTTAAAGTTTTGTTAAAAGGTCTTTCATTAGGTATCAGAGGAGTAACAAGGCGTAAAGAAGGGCTTATAATGAAATACTTGTGTAAGCAAATGTGAAAGTTGGCAGAATTGGCAGCAGGTTCCTTCCTCAGAATATATGATTTGGATAGAATATTAGAAAGTGTTCCCTTGCTTTGAATCATTTTATGGCTCAGTTATATAGCTCACCCATTCATAAAAGTTATGAGAGGGCAGGGCTGATTCGAACCTATCTTGAAGCAAGTTCTTTGGGCCGATTTTGTGCGGTGTTTCCATTAAATTGAAAATATGTTTTATTGGCTCATTTTGAAAATATTAATTTATTTATTGACACATAGCATGGAATGTGAAACAAGTTTGAAAAAACATATAAAACTAATAAGTACTGGAACAAGAACAATCCAAAGCATTCCATATTAGTCACCCGTTCACATTTGCAATAAAAATGGTTGCGGTCTTTACAAGTATGAAAAGTAGTACCAGCAGACACAAACTCACTATAGTAATCACATTTGTATTAAAATACTGGCACAAAAACAATTGCCTCGTTGTATATTTGTAAATATAACGAATCAATGTAATATAATTGACGAATCATGTTAGTCCATAAATGGATTCCTGCATTCTCTTTTGTTGAAATTATGAAATTTCCAACCTTATTCAAAAACAGAAGCAGTAGAGAACCACCGAAAGATAAGATTTACATTATAAACTGTAAGGTATGATCAATAAAAGTAACTGTATAACTCAAGTTACGCGTATTTTATTCCCTAGAATCGCTAGTATAGCGTTGCTTTTGAAATGGTAGTGTCGGTGTTACAAGATAGTGACACTAGTGCCATTTGCCGGTAAAAAGTGGCAGGAATGGGAATTACACAACCGAGATACATGTTTTGTTCATTGTTACAATGCCAACATCACAAGCAATAACGGCGTAGATATTTTATCGCCAACAGGAATCCACACAATTTATAGTTTCAGCATTGTGATATAGATTATATAATAAACATAATTTGTCTTTCTTTAAGATGGCAGATTAAATGAGTGCTATTTACTTCAAAGTACTATAATTTATATACATGATGTAACCCCTGGTGTCGGCAGTCTGGTAGAAATGGGAACTAGCAAACTAATGCCCTTTGTCTTTAAGAAAATATTGCACTTACCTGAAGCTAGCATCGCAAAACGGCAGCGCCAATGACTTTTGAAAAGAAAACATCCGTAACTTGAACTTAAAATCGTTTGTGCTTTGTTTTATAATAACAGTTGCTTTATTATAATGAGGCTCAATGTTTGGAAATATTCGCGTAAACTAACATAAATGATTTAATTACCATTAATACGCAACTGCCGAGAATATGCAGCGGATACTTTGTATGTGTGTATATATATACATATATATTCTGTAAAATATTCTGCTTTCCTTTGTTTCACTAATTGTTATTTTGCAAATAATTTATTCACATTGATTGAAACTAAATTTAGCAGTTAAGTAGTGCTAACTGCTAAAAGAAATTGCATTTAATATATTGGGAAAGAAAATAAACACGCTTTAAAATTGTGCTTCGATTTACTGTTTTTAGTTTTGTAGCTTATTCGCTTATAGATTAAATCAATATGTATGCTTGCCGTAAAACTACATGCCGGTATAACTTGAAAAAAGTGTGGCTGAAATATGATTACAATAAAGTTACAAAAGTGAAATAACACAGAGAGGAGGCAATATGTATTCTGTTACCTCTTCTTTAAAATGTGTTTGCAAATGACATACCAGAGAAAATGTGTGTTGCAAAAAACTGGGGCCCCGATTATAGGTGGCACATCCATACCCGCTCACCTTTATGCGAATTATCTGACATTAATATCCACAACAATTGACGGTATGCAAAGGGAACTAGATTGCCCAGAGGCGTATTGTCAGAAATGGGGAACAGCAGTCACTGAGGAGAAGACTAAATCAATGATGTTCAAGAATGGTGTGATGTATAGCAGAAAAGAGAGGCGAGAGCATGTGGTTTAGGCTTTAGAAAATGTGAAGAAATTCACATACTTGGGGGTCACTATGAACGTGGGCTGGTCAAGCACATAGACATCCCAAAGCACAGGGGCATACTTAAAAATATAGAAATACAAAGATTTTAGTAAAAGTTTCGGTGATAACGATAGAGATAGAATACAAAATCAGAAAAACAGAAGACATGGTTATTTCAAAATTACAACTTACGTGCACTAAACATGTTGAGGAGAGAGAAGGAATAACAATAGAGAGATAAGTTGTTTGACATATGCAGGGCATCAATATTGTGGTGATATATTTTGACTTGTATGCAATATAATATCGCTACCCAGAGGAAATATAAATTGTTTCTTCCATAAACGTGAAGTAACCCTATACATTATGACTACGCATGTTTCACTTTCCAAAGAAGTATTCTATGCAATCTAGACATAAATAAATACTGTTAAGGTTAATAATAACATTGCTAGTGCAGTTAGTAGAATTTAAAATAGAGTTATAATATCAAATCCAAAAATAAAATACAATAACAAGGCATGATAGCTGCGTGCCACGGAATAGAAATCAGATGCTTTTCTTAACCATTATATTTTTTCATTGCATAAACGCTTTGATAGAATTTCTACAAATGATGTATTGTATCCAGATCATTTTTCCACTCATGAGGCAATATTGGAAGGAGAGCTGATCATTTTATTCATTAAAGTATATTAATTAAAAGGGACTTAATTAACGGGTTTTGATATGCATTGGTTGAAGATGAATAGGCCTCCCTTCTTCTACGTCTTCTCGGCTTCCTTCAGGAACGGTGATGTCGATGTCCTGGATGTCCGGCTGAAACTGTCGATTTGATGGATTTTCAGGCAATTGCTTGCATGGGGAAAAAGGGGGGGGAGGAGGAGAGGTTGATGGTAATACATTACTCGAGAGATCAGATTAATGGATGAAATTTATTCCGCTGTCATCAAAAACTCAGGGGTTACAAGATTCTCCATTGATTGAGAGAGTTTTAAGGGTTTCGACGTCGTATTGACTCGAGCCTAATCGGACAGTGTCACTAGTTACTCCCGTCTCTTAGAAAAATTGGTCCCCAACATCAAAGCCTGCTGGATCAGATGTAACGCTCTTTGGACTTGTGCACTAACTTGCGTTCTCCGAGTTAATTTATTAATGCTCTCCTCGCCGGTCACCTATTGGATAACTTTATAATAACAAACACGCGTCTTTCTCGTCGGCTGACGGACGTCTGATTGTTCCGCTCACTTTTATATTCTTTACATAGTGAATGATTTCTTGATCCTATTATTCACGTCACTGTGTTACCGGGCCTGAATTATTATTGTTAAAGTCCGTCGGTCGGAATGTTATTTTTAATCTTAGAAGTGTTTCTATGTTTAATCAAGACTTGATATTGGCCATATCTTCCACTATTCTCGATTGGTAAACTTTGAGCGTCCTTATTAGGCATGTTTATTACAGTGGGAATAGAAATCACTAACCTTGTTACCTAACAAGTATCAAGATTCTTCCGGTGTCCTTCGGATGGCACCCTACAATAGCGGTGTGTTTTTAGAAATTCTTAAAACCCCTCACTCCACAGATCCAAAGCGCCAGGGTCGACTTTACAAAATAACGGAATGCAGGCCTGGTTTTCCTGCGTTGACAAAGTAACCTTCGGGTTTAATGCAGAATAATAAGCCTCTAAAGTATACACTTTGACCACCTCCAGTGAACATAACAGAAGAAAATGTGAAACAAACATCACAAATACATGACAAGATATAAATATGTTAGAAAATGTATAAAGTAGACAAACTTAATTTAAATGTCAATAATAATTACCTGGGGGGTTCAAGGATGGGGAATTTCTGTCTCAATATGGTCTCTCACAAATAGAAAAAAAGGATGTGTGAATATGAACTTTTGTTCCCAACTTCATTTGTTAGAATGTTACTATGAGGTTACAGTGTTATAGAAAAAGTAATATGTCATAATTACACTTATTTTTTTAGAAGAAATTAATGTGCAAACCTACCTTCAGTAAATACATTTGAGGCTTCCTATAATTGTTTGTTGAACATTTTCCTCCTTCAATTCAATTTTAGTGCATCTGTAACCAGTGCTCTATCTGCTGTTTATTCTGTCTGCATCATTGTAACTATAAAATTGAATTTCGAAATAAAATGTTCAAAAGAATCTATCTGATAAACTTTGGTTTAGAATTTCACATATTATGCGTATCACTTTCAGATACCTTAGACTATGGTGATAACATATAACATATTAAAATATAGTTTTAACTTTCAAATATAATCCACTGTAAACTTCAATTCGCTTTCCTGTAAAATTAGCTTTCTTGTATATGAAACTCTTTTATTCTAATAATATAACATGCCTATTGCTTTTGCGAAAGGTATGTTTAATAAAAAAAAAAAGTTCCTCAAGAGAAGAAATCATGGCGGTACAAATTTTGCTCGATAGCACACAGAATTCTGCCATAATTGTTGAAACAATCGGTTGGCAAATGATAAAATAATCCATTTCGTTTAAGAATTAATGTGTTGTAAATTTGTAATTATAGCAAAATTATTGTTGTAGTATTCTACCGTTAGTGCAAGTGTACAGTAACATTACGTACGTGCTTTTGATTTCCCTGCTTCCAAAATCTTGTATTGGCAAACACCAATACCTTTCCAACACCAACGTAACATTATTGCTCCTATTAACATCAATACTACAATTACTGCTGCTGCTGCTGCTGATGATGATGATGATGATGATGATGATTTTGCTTCTGCTGCTGGCTCGGCTGTTATTACCCCCACTAATTGTAAAAATAAAAATAATTATCGTAGTGAATGTAAAGCTTACATAATATCCCGCAAAGTAACAAATACATGAAAATTATAAAGGAAAAACAAGATATGTACTGTTATGTAGTATTAGCGTATACTTCAACAGTTGTTTTGACCAACAAATTGGTCAAAAGTGGAAATATTGATTATTATATGGCATCTAGCTATATTATCTGCAGATCTGATAAGGCAAATCAACTTTCAGCATTAGAATGCATTGACTTTTAACTCTTCCTTCCAAATTTCTAAAATGCAACGTTAAAAAATCAGCTCTTTCATTTATCTAATGTTAAATGCGAGATAGTTTGTTGACTATATATGAAATATGATAAACATAAAACTATATTAGATGCCATGATCCAGGCACATTTTCATAAAAGAAAGACATTACATAAATTGTCAAGTAGCATTTTGTCTGAGGAAAAATGGTAGCTATTGCTGAATTTTGGCCGAAAGAATAGGCACTATCAGAAAAGTTGTGTAGGAAACTTATAGAACATGAACTTAAATACATAGCTCAAATTTTATCATCTTAGAAAGGTTCAGCAGCGAAGTGAGGGATGCCAGAACGTTCATGTTAGCACATTTTAGTATTTATAAACTACACGGATATCAATATACATACTGCACTGTTATTTCACAGAAAATTTAAAATATTGACCACTTCATCTTAGTTACAAGAATATATATAAATATATATTATATTAATATATAATATATATAATATATAATAATAGAATATATTAAATATATTAAATTAGCTAAAACAGCCGCTTACTCTCTTGGGATCATAAAATGTGAATGTCTAGGTAATATATTGTCCTAAAGTTTATGTACCTCCACGGGTGCCAGAGGTCATTAAGGCGCGGACTTGTGAGCGGGAGGTCTGGGATTCGAATCGAAAACCGTCCTTCCTGACTGAGGTTTTATCCACGTTTTCCTCATCCCTCATAAATCGCAAATGCCGGGGAGGTACCCTAAACTTAGGCCTGGAACGTTTCCTTCCTTAAAATCCTTTCGCAATATATAATTTTATCTCATGTATCATCAGTGCTTACCGCCTGCGGTGCCTCAGCAGTAAAATGGGGTGTTAAATACAATTTAAAAGTTTATGTAGTGCTCAAATTGGTAAATAAATGTTCTAATGCTATAAGTAAATGTGCGTGGCTCTTAAAAATGTAGATTTGCATATGAGGTTTATAGCAGCAAAACGAGTTGGAGAAAATATTTATTAGTTAGTTTTCTTGGTTTTGAGAAACAGGAAAACTTTCAACAAAAATAACCCACACTCATTCTTAAACTTTCCTCAGTAGAAAACGTTGTTTCTAAACATTTGAAAGACTCATGGTGGGAACGTATTTATAATGAAAAGTCAAAGTAACTACATGTCTTGGAAGGATGTTATGCTATATGAAACTACACAAAATCAATTAAAATCCTTATAACGCTCCTATAATGAATGTAATAGATAATTAGGCAGTTCATATAAATATTAATAATTGCTCAATTTCAATGTTTTATTTAATAGTTCGAAGAAGCGTTTGAGTTTATATTTTTTCAAATGAAATCATTTTTCACAAAAAAGGGTTCAAATAACGAAAATTAAAGGAAGCGCAACTCACAATTTCAACGTGCATATTCCATTTCAGATATTTTTATAATCCATTTACTTTAAGGGAAATAGATATTTCTTTCTGTGGTGTTATATTATCTTTATTTTTATCTGATCTTGTTTCATAGGCATATATTTCTCATCTTTTTTAACTGCTGCACTTCTAATTATAAATGTGCATAATGGTATTTAGTAATCGTCACCAATACTCTGTGATGTTAATTTGCTTGGCATTTGCATTGCCATGTACATTAGGTTGTGGTGGGCACTAAGTTGAGAGATTCTGAGCCATATATATATATATGTATGTATGTATAGAGAGAGAGAGAGAGAGAGAGAGAGAGAGAGAGATCGCTTTTATTGCAGTGATTACCTATTTTACTCTCTACTGATATCCCGAACCATTGGGGTGTTAGAAACCTTTTAAGTAATGAAGCGCGCTATGAGCACTCGGAAGAGACATAGGAAAAGTACTTCACCACCTAAGAGGAAGCTGTGAGAAAAGATACGAAAATGTGTAAATTATAAAGATATTGTTTTATATATATATATAATATTAAAATCTGCTGTGACATCGGGAGAAAATGTAAATTAGGTTCACTGTTTCGTTGCTTTAGTTTATTATGCTAAAAATATACCGATATTTTTATACCAAAGGATGAAAGTGGAGTGCCACTGTCCACCAAAATGATAATTAGGTAACCATCGGTGAAAAATGGACTAAAATGACAAACTATTTCAATTTAGGCTTTTTATACCACAATTAAGTTTAAACCTTTGACTTTGATATCCACTGTTTTAATCACGCATCTGCTCTCTTTAAATGATGTAATGGGGGATTTAAATGGATGTGCGCAAAGGGATGTGGCAATTTAAATGGGGAGATTCGCTTGAAGTTTCTCTCCAACACAAAATCCATTCTATTTACACTTAAATTATGCAATTCTAGCGGTAAGTTTGCTGAATCACGGTGGTTACATTGACTTTAGTATTTGAGAGACATATGTTGAAAAAATTATAAACGTTTTTCTTTGGATGGAGTGAAACTGCTAAGTATGTGGTGAATACTTGTGTTTGCTTTTGCTTTGTGCATGTGTTCTGTGTGGTTTTACTTCCAAAAAGGATTAGCTGAGTTTTATGTACAAGCTAAGAATACAATAATAACTTATTTATAGGCGAAAACATACAGTTTGTTAATAAAGTGTAGCAGTTAGAAGTTGGCGATTTTAGGTAAGAAAGACAAAGTTATTGGGAGGCTTAAGTTTAATATACAACTTATCTAATTACTATTAGTTTCAGTGACATTTGCACAATGCTTAGAATAGAGAATAAAACAATTAAGAAATGACCATCTAAGATAGTTTTACCTGGTAAAGCGTATGCTTTGAAAAATTAGTTAACTGTTAGATAATATGATACAGGATTGATGATGGTTATAAATGAAGGAAACAAGGAGACTACTAGTACCAGCAAAGAAAGATGATGATGAGAAAATGAGTGCAGCTGAGAAAGCAATTGCTAATAACAGCAAGCTGCCATTGTTCACTTTTAACAATGAAGAGAGTGAAAAGCAGGTCATGTCAGATTATGTGCTGGTCTATACAGATTCTTAGAGTTATTTTCAACTCATTCAGATGCAATGAATGTACTACTGAGGATCTGAATACTAGCATGTCTGAGGTAATGAGATTAATATCTAAATTATAAATGAAATGCTTTTCTTGTGGTAAGATTTTAGTTGCTGTATGCACTAATCCAAGCATTATTTCAGATGCTTCTCTTCCACCATTTATAGCAAGTCGACAGGTGGTAGAATCCTTTCTGGCTCTGGGAAAAGGCCATGCTGGTATGGAGCGGTTTTGTAATGCAATGGATAAGAAATGTATGAATGCATCTACTTACAATTCTCATGTCCTAGATTCTTATAAAGATAGTCAGCTTTTGCAAAAGAGTATTGATAATGGTGTTATTGATATATCCATGTTATATGATGGATCTTGGCATAAGAAGGGACGTATTTCTAACAATGGAATTGCAATTGCAATAGATATATTCACAGGACTAGTTATAGGTTTTCAAATATCTGTCAAAATACTGGGGATCATGTACCGGTAAAGAGAGCCATGAATTTACTGAGTGGCTTAAGAATTACAAAGAAAGTGATAAATATGAATCTAATTACACAGGATCCTCCAATAAAACGGAAGCAACTTCTGCGTGGAAATGTGGAGGAGATCCATTGAACTGTGTAAGATC